>CAXITT010000590.1:97675-108915 GCA_964033795.1 Lymnaea stagnalis | reverse complement strand
AGTATATATATATATATATATATATATATATATATATATATATATATATATTAATATCTATAAAACTCTATTTGTAAAATGATTGATCACTGGTATGAGCTGTTTACGTTGTGCTAAGACAAGTAGTGTAGAGAGATGTGTATGTGATAGTTGCCGGCTAGTAGCTGTAACACTGCTACGAGATGACGGGGTGGTGGTGGTGGTGGTCAGCTGTTTATGTCACATGACATCCACAACAGATCGAATCTGTTTTATCCTGCCAACACTTCTACAGCTCTTCATTAACTCTATCCAATCACATAATTGACTCTAATCCAATGACGTCATTAACTCTATCCATTGACGTCATTAACTCTATCTAATGACGGCATTAACTCTATCCCATGACGCCATTAAATCTATCCAAATGATGCCATTAACGCTATCCAATGACGTCATGAACTCTATCCAATGATGTCAATAACTCTATCCAATGAAGTCATAATATAATTAGCATAATTTATTGATTACTGTAATTCACAATTGATACAAATTTCTCTTGGCTGTTGGCTGTCCCGTTAGATTACATAAAAATTTATTTAAAGTAAGAAATGATTTGGAATAAGATAAGCCTCTCAAATATCTTTAATTTAAGACATGGGCTTATGAGAAAAGTATTTTCGAGGTAGTGTCTCTCCGCCCTTGAAACAGCTCCTCATTACAAACGGTGGTGGGTCGAACTGTGCGTCGCTGTCGGCGCTCGATGGTGGGTGAAACTTAAGGCGCCATCTGGTGGTGGCGCTGGATTAAAGATGAATGCGTGGTGCTTTGGACCTAGGTGGCGCTGGCGCCCGACAGGATAGACGCGTCAGGGTGTTGTAGCAAGTCCAATCAAAGTCAACGGGCAGAGCAATGTTAAGGCGGGCAGAGCAATGTTAAGGCGGGCAGAGCAATGTTAAGGTGGGCAGAGCAATGTTAAGGCGGGCAGAGCAATGTTAAGGCGGGCAGAGCAATGTTAAGGTGGGCAGTTCATCCCAGTCTCAAGTTTTGGTGTCAAGTCAATTCTCTGGCATTGGATTGTGAAGTTAGTTTTAAACTGTTAACAATTCAACAGCCCCAGGGCTTAAATGTTTCCAGAGAAGGCACATAATCTACTAGTGTCATAGATTGTATATCATTTACTAGTGTCATAGATTGTATATCATTTACTAGTGTCATAGATTGTATATCATTTACTAGTGTCATAGATTGTATATCATTTACTAGTGGCATAGATTGTATATCATCTACTAGTGGCATAGATTGTATATCATTTACAAGTGTCATAGATTGTTTCATCTACAAGTGTCATAGATTGTTTATCATTTACAAGTTTCATAGATTGCATATCATTTAGAAGTGTCATAGATTGTTTATCATTTACAAGTTTCATAGATTGCATATCATTTAGAAGTGTCATAGATTGCACATCATTTACATGTGTCATAGATTGCACATCATTTACATGTGTCGTGTAGATCCCTATTGTTTTAACTTGCAATTTTCGAGACGGGACTTCTCATCTCTATCGTCCTTAGCGTCACTGTCTCACTAATTCAATGAAGATGTTGCTATAACGAAAGCCACGCCAGGGCGGCTGTCTAGTGAGTGAAAACGTAATGGGTTTGTTTTAAACAATGATATTGTCTTTAGGGAACCTGATATAATGGGGTATTCAAGTGTATCCATTACTATGGTACAAACATTGGGGGGGGGGAGGGGGGTGGAACCATTGTGACGAAGAATTGAGACAGAAAGTCGGTCTCTGGAGGGTTGCGTCCCTTAGTGGTTGGTCTTTTTTGCTATGACGTCATCCACTCAAGGTTCTTACGTTTTTTTTGACTCAGTGGTTCACGTAAAAGAGGGGAGGGGAAAAAAAGTGGGGTGTGGGGGTAGCGTTTAAAAAAATAGCCAACAGTCAGGAAGAATGTGATGGGAATCGGGTTATCTCAGCCAACAGCCAAGCAGAATAAAACATCATACCATCAATGCTCCCAGACATCATACCATCAATGCTCCCAGACATCATACCATCAATGCTCCTAGACATCATACCATCAATGCTCCCAGACATCATACCATCAATGCTCCTAGACATCATAAAGCAATAATTTTACCCCTGTAAATTCTTCTGTTTGACTATTGTTATATTCGTTACATGACATTAAATGATCTCTTCTGATGCAGTTGGTATTCCATAGCAGGAACTCACCGCCAAAACCGGAGACACCGACTAAACAAAAAAACAGCATCACACTAGATGGGTGACGTTCCGGCGGAGAGTTCCTGTGTATGGTGCTCCATTGACCTACAGTTTATGTTATTTATTAATGTGCTGTAAATACAATGTACAAATACAAGGATTACACAATGATATCAGCACGTTTACCTGTGCCACCAATGGTTTTTACACCATGCCCCCATAGTGTTTACATGCGCCCTAAATAGTGTTAACATGTGCCCCCCAAACGTGTGGTCATGCGTGGTGTTACCTGTGTCCCCCGTGGCGTTACCTGTGTCCCCCGTGGTGTTACCTGTGTCCCCCGTGGTGTTACCTGTGTCCCCCGTGGTGTTACCTATCTTCTCCATGGTGTTACCTGTGTCCCTGTGGTGTTACATGTGTCCCCCGTGGTGTTACCAGTCTCTTCCCCGGCGTTACCTGTGTCCCCCGTGGTGTTACCTGTCTTCTCCATGGTGTTACCTGTGTCCCCCTGTGGTGTTACCTGTCTCCTCCATGGTGTTACCTGTGTCCCCCGTGGTGTTTCCTGTGTCCTCCATGGTGTTACCTGTGTCCTCCATGGTGTTACGTGTGTCCCTAAGTGATGTTAACTTGATCTCCCCGTGGTTTTACCTGTACCGACCAGTGGTGTCACATGTGTCACCCCGTGGGGGTACCTGTGTCTCCCCGGGATAAGTTACTTATGTCCCCCGTGGTGTCAAATGTGACCCCGTGTGTTACCTCTGTCCCAAGTCCCATTTATGGTGGTACCTGTGTACCTCCCACGTGGTGTTACCTAGTCCCTCCCCCAAGGTGTTACCTGTGTCCCTCCCCCGTGGTGTTACCTGTGTCCCTCCCCATGGTGTTACCTGGGTCCCTCCCCCGTGGTGTTACCTGTGTCCTGACATTATACATTAAAGATTCACCCGGAAGTTATTGTGTCTAGCATAGATCTTCCAACCAATGACATCACTGCTGAAGCTTTGGTTTTTTTTTTAAATTTTTTTTTTTTAACCTAGAAGCAAACCCGACGGATCTCAAACTGCGTGGGGTTTTTGTCGTGTTGCTCAACTATGTAGATTTTACTGTACATTTTATAAAATTTAAGTCTAAGGTGATATAATGTTGCATGTACATAAATCATTACTTGAATGTTATTTATGATCAATCATTTATCAAGTTTATGGTATAAATATGACGTCATTGATTCATGTGTATCAAATTCCGAATGCGTGAATATTTAGGCGACTTGAAAAATATGGAATTAGATTCTCCGCCGCCATTTACGATAACCTTGAATGGTCTGAGTGGGACGGTGGGTCAGTCGGTCAGCTGTTCAGTGAATGAGTGAGACGGTTGGTTAGTGAATCAGTGGGTCGGTGGGTGGGTGAATCAGTGGGTCGGTACGTCAGTGCGTCAGGTTGTTGGTGAATCGGTCGATCTGATGGGTCAGTGAGTCAAGGGATTGGTGAATTAGTGGGTCAGTGGGTTAGCGAATCAGTTGGTAAGGGAATGAGTTTTTCAGTAAATCAGCGGGTCAGTGAATCAGTGGGTCAGTGAATCAGTGGGTCAGTGAATCAGTGAATCAGTGGGTCGGAAAAATCGGTTTGGTTTTCAAAGAATCTCTTTATTGAACTTTTGGTTCAAAGTTCAAAGTTGGATGGTTCAACTCTGTGGATCAACTTGTTTTGTTTGAACTGTGATTGTTCAACTTGGTTTAGCTCATTTTTTTTGTGTATTGATTTAACGCTAAGTTTTATAAATTGGATGTTGTATTCATTTGTTGTAACTTTTTTTTTTGGGACAGGTTTAATCTCACCAGGTGACTATAGCAGAAGGTTGGACTTAAAACAGAAAGTGAGGCTTAAACAGAGGGCGTGGCTTTTAGCATAGGGCGTGGCTTAAACTGGGGTTGTGGCTGAAAAAAAGGGGGCGCACGACGTAAACAGAGGGGCGTGAATTAATCATTGGTAGTCATGTAAAGACCTACACACAGGTTGAAACATGGTTGGACTAAATAACATCACTAGGAACACAGCTGTTAAATCCACCAAGAATGATAACGTTGACCATGTAATGGAGCGTGACGCTTAGACAGAGGGCGTGGCTATTGGCAGAGGACGCGGCCTTAGAAGAGGGCGTGGCTTTAGTCGTTAAAACATTGGTAGATGCTTATTACGAAACTACCGAATATATAATTGGGCCGGACCTCATTTTGGAAACGGCTCACTTTAAAAATAGATGAGTGCCACCAGCTCTCTGAAAATTTTGGGGAAATGTTCACTGAGAAAAAAAAACTTTGTATTATATCAGGCAGGTCAGTGCATCGGGACAGTGCATCGGGACAGTGCAGGGGTCGGACAACTTTTCTGACGAGGGCCGGTAAGAAGATCTCGTTAGGATCTGGGGTTCCGATTATGAGAATATCAGAGAACCGCTCTAAGGTGGAACCTGAAAGACTTACTTTGAAATTTTTTGGTGGCAGAGTAAGATGAAGCATACATTGGTGTTTTTTTTTTTTTCTGAAAGTCAGATGGCATTAGTTTGACTGAGATTGAAAATAAAAATAGTATAAGTTAGAAAACCTTTGGATGGCGCTATCGTTATTTTGTGTTATCTCCAGCGAGAAGCATGACGCTCTTACCTTTACGACATCATGAGATTCAACCGAGGCTCAAAACTAGTCCTCGCTTATCATCAAAGTCGCTCATCAGATGAGACTGCTCCGTAGCCAGATTCCACATGTTTAATTTGTTTAAATGTCTTCTCACACAAGGTTGGGTGGGTGGGTGGTTGGGTAGTGCCAGATATTCAAATGAATTAACGAGAAAAGGATTTTGAACGCGGGAAATGATCACGTTGGGTTGGGGGGGGGGGCTACTTTAGAAAGGTTTATCAGCATCTCTTTTGTGTATCTAATATTTGTGAGAATCTCATGTTGGATACATTGGCATACACTTCACACGGGTCGGGCACAACGTGTCCTGAAATTGCCGTCTCAAGTCGTCAAGAACTCATTGCACAGCCTCGGGTGGGTTGGGGCATGTTTCTTTTTCACGAGTCATGTGCGGACGACTGCGTCCATGTTGAAACAATATGAAATATAACTCACAGATTAAAGCAAAAACCTGAAAAATAATATATCTATTTATACTAGGGCTTAAGCGGGTGCAGTTGTTGGATTTTTTACACTGGGTCCGGGTATATTAAGAAATTGTAAGTAGGCCTACAGACATACCTACTCCTTACCTGCTAGCATTTAAACATTATAAAGACAGTACTACGCCACACCCGTGGCTTTCTTATTGAAAATATATCACTGTCACCACCCCCTTCCCCCCCCCCCCAAATTAAAAAATTTAAGAAATTGTAAGTAGGCCTACAGACATACCTACTCCTTACCTGCTAGCATTTAAACATTATAAAGACAGTACTCCGCCCCCCCCGTGGCTTTCTTATTGAAAATATATCACTGTCACCACCCCCTTCCCCCCCCCCCCAAGATAAGAAATTACCTGGGTTCCCGCGTCAAACATGGCAGCCTTTTTCGTTCACTCGGTACTCTTGCTATAAAACATGCGCTGTTGGAAGGTGGGCGGTCTCGCAATGAAAGCACGACACACCAGAAGCTAAATTTTTATTTTTTTTAAAGATATGAATATTGTTACGGCTTTAGGATTCTACGCTACGAACATTGAAGGAGTCATCTCATGACCATCTGGGACTTTAAAAAAAAAATTAAAAAATGACTAATTATTTTTTGCCGAAATGTCTTGACATCGATTGCAAGTGTTGGATGTCTTGCAAGACTTGTCATCTGAGATTCAATGCGTTGCATGATTACTAACAACCCCGCGTGTCGTATTTTGCCCGATCCCTGTATTAGAGCAACGCCTGGCTTAGCAATGATCCTTGACCATCCCTAAAACATAACTGTTATTGACCCGTCCGTCGACTGTGGGAGTCCCGAGTATGTGGTGTATGTTGGAATATGTTCTGTTGATATGTTATGACGGTGAAGGAAAAGTAATTGGAATGTCTAAAAAAAATACTCCGACACGAATTTTAATATTTATATATGTTATATTTGATATTATTTTATTTATTTATTACTTACTATTATTAATATTGTTATTTATTTGCATTATAATATGTTTGAATTAATTTTATTGTACCACCATTTGATCAACACAATATATTTACTGTTATAATGTTCTCAAAATAGTTTTGACGGTCTCTTTTACAGTTAAGGAAAATATTGAAAACAGTTCGATGTGTACAACTTGTATACAATTAAATAGTTCAATGTTTTAAAACTAAATTGTTCTTTCAAGACAAAATATGCTAGAGACTAGAGACTAGAGACTACAGACCAGAGACCAAAGACTAGAGATCAGAGACTAGAGACCAGAGACCATAGACTATAGACCAGAGACCAGAGACTAGAGACCAGAGACTAGAGACCAGAGACTAAAGACCAGACACAAGAGACCAAAGACTAGAGACCTGAGACTAGAGGCCAGAGACTAGAGACCAGAGACTACAGACTGGGACCAGAGACCAGAGACTTTATGAAGTCATATTTAACTATTTGCCCAACAAAACGTTGGCTGGCGACGGAAGTGAAACAGATGATGTATAATCGATAGAGACGTGTTGTATAGTTATAATATGATGGCATCAGTATAATATGATGGTATGAGCATAATATGATGGTATCAGTTTAATATGATGGTATTAGTATAATATAATGGTGTGATTATAATATGATGGTATGAGTATACTTTGATTGTATGAGTTTAATAAGATGGTATAAGTATGATATGATGGTATGAGTGTCTCAAATGAATGACTTGAATCCAATGCATCAAAAGATATGACAATCTTTGCTGGTAAGCCGTCATGGGGGGGGGGGGAGAGGTTCCTAACACCCCCTCCCCAGACTGGTCCCTCATCCCCAATCCCCCTACCCCCCTCACCCGGCCTCTCATCTTTTACAAGCCATCATAAGCTTCTGATAAAAATATCCAATAAACCCCTGACGTCACAGAGTCTTAAAATGTTAACTGTAAATAATTTGTTAGATTAGAAATTTTATAAATTCATTTTTTTTTTTACATTAACTTTTTTTTTTTTGGTTTTGCCTGATGTTGCAATTTTTGTGTAATGGACATCGCATAATAAATCATCTATCACGTGGCCCCAATTATTTATATTCTTATTTAATTTTGTTATGGTTTTATTCCAATAAACCCCTGACGTCACAGAGTCTTAAAATGTTAACTGTAAATAATTTGTTAGATTAGAAATTTTATAAATTCATTTTTTTTTTTACATTAACTTTTTTTTTTTTTGGTTTTGCCTGATGTTGCAATTTTTGTGTAATGGACATCGCATAATAAATCATCTATCACGTGGCACCAATTATTTATATTCTTATTTAATTTTGATATGGTTTTAAATGTCATTATATTATTTTGGTTCGTTATTGATATGACGTATATGTTAAGGTATGGTGACAGTATATCTCAATTACACCTTATATGTGATATGTGCATACACAAATATTTTAGTTTCGAATAAATTAAACTTGACATTATATGTGAATGAACGTAACTGCGACTGTGGGAAGCCATGACCGGCGGTACACGTGAGTCGTCGGCTGATTGACAGGTCACGATGACCTGTGCTAAGGTGTATAAACTGTAAATAGTTGAGCCCAATGCTTAAACAGCCATCATCAGCACACCATTAACAACAGTCTACAGACAACAACATCACCAGCACACCATTAACAACAGTCTACAGACAAAAACATCACCAGCACACCATTAACAACAGTCTACAGACAAAAACATCACCAGCACACCATTAACAACAGTCTAAAGACAACAACATCACCAGCACACCATTAACAACAGTCTAAAGACAACAACATCACCAGCACACCATTAACAACAGTCTACAGACAACAACATCACCAGCACACCATTAACAACACTCTAAAGACAACAACATCACCAGCACACCATTAACAACAGTCTACAGACAACAACATCACCAGCACACCATTAACAACAGTCTAAAGACAACAACATCACCAGTACACCATTAACAACAGGTTGGCAACAAACGCGTCACGATACAGAGCTGAAACTTTTCTACAATAAAAATATTTATATCGGTCCACAACTCAGTGGTCCACAGCTCACTGTTACCTGGTCCACACTAAACTGTTACCTGGTCCACACTAAACTGTTACCTGGTCCACACTAAACATGTTACTTGGTCCACACTAAATTATTACCTCGTCCACACTAAACATGTTACTTGGTCTACACTAACTATTACCTGGTCGACACTAAACATGTTACTTGGTTCACACTAAACATGTTACTTGGTCCACACTAAACTGTTACTTGGTCCACACTAAACATGTTACTTGGTCCACACTAAACATGTTACTTGGTCCACACTAAACATGTTACTTGGTCCACACTAAACATGTTACTTGGTCCACACTAAACATGTTACTTGGTCCACACTAAATTATTACCTCGTCCACACTAAACATGTTACTTGGTCTACACTAACTATTACCTGGTCCACACTAAACATGTTACTTGGTTCACACTAAACATGTTACTTGGTCCACACTAAACTGTTACTTGGTCCACACTAAACATGTTACTTGGTCCACACTAAACTGTTACTTGGTCCACACTAAACATGTTACTTGGTCCACACTAAACATGTTACTTGGTCCACACATGCATGTTTAAGGAAATGGGCTTCATGTCATTTCTGTGTATTCTAAAGCCCACATCTCCGTCAACCTACACATATATTCCCATACAAAACATATATTCCACGGCCCAACAAATAACATATTCCAAGGCCCATAAATGACATATTTCAAGGCCCACAGAATAATATATTCCAAGGCCCACAAATAACATACTCCAAGGCCCACACTTTTCATATTTGATACCCCCGCCAGTGGCGTAGCTCGGGTTGGTGCCGCCCAGGGCGGTCAAGCGTTTTGCCGGTCCCCTTTACGAAAAAAACAACACTACACTGTTGGCCGAACTGCCGCCCCTCAAGTTAATGAATAGCGTTTCGCCCGGGGCGTACTTCCCCCCTCGGCCCAACCTTCCTGCGCCCCTGGCGCCCACGCATAACATTTTGGATGTGCACATAAAGCAGCCATATAACATGGTCCATGGCTTGAGTTTACATTTTTTTTAATGCTAAAATGCGATATTTTAACTAAATTCTGTGATTAGTGTGTTGTTGTTTTTTTAATTTTGATAGATGACCCAGTGATGACAATGAATTTACCTTGGCTTAAGGCCTGAATACGCTAGTGTTCGAAGTTCCTTGAGGTAGTTTAGAAGCTATTCAGTGTAACTATTACATGAGTCGTTGTTTTCTTTCATCGAACTAGCTACCCCTCCAACCCAAGCCTTCTTGTGTCAGTCGTCTAACTAAGCCCCTCTAATTCAGACCTCAAACTAAGCCCCCTATTTCAGTCGTCTAGCTAAGCCCCTCTATTTCAGACCTCTTACTAAGCCCCTCTTTTTCAGACCTCTTACTAAGCCCCTCTTTTTCAGACCTCTTACTAACCCCCTCTATTTCAGACCTCTCACTGAGCCCCTCTATTTCAGTCGTCTAACTAAGCCCCTCTATTTCAGATCCCTTACTAAGCCCCTCTATTTCAGACCTCTTACTAAGCCCCTCTATTTCAGACCTCTACCCACACCATTTTAAATTAACACCCCCCCCCACCGCTTTTGTTCTCTAGCCCTAAAAATTTCGTTATATGAACAAATTGTCTAATATCCTAACTAAGAAATGTTGGAAATTGTCCAAAAGTAAGTAATATTTAATAGCCAACGCACTGACACAAGATATATATATATATATATGCGAGTCTCAAATTTGCTGACATCATTTACTTGTATTGACTTCCATGTCATGTTTGGAAGCTGTCATTTGGACCACATATGCATGTAAAGCTAATTTGGGTGATTTCAATTTTTTTTAGCAAATTTAACAAATTATGGTTGGCTGAAAAATAATCTACAGTTTAAAAAAAAAAATTTTTTAAAAAACAACTCTGTCATAAATGCGCACAAAAATGTATGGACTACTTCAACGGATCTCTTCACTACTCAAAGATTAAATGTTGCGTTTTCAAATAAGTCTCTTCATGGTAGCGGTTCTCAGCCTGTGAACGACCCTTTCTCAGGGGTCGCCTAAGATCATCGGAAAGCATGTGTACTCGACAGTTATTAAGAAGCAACGAAAATAATTTTGTGATTGGGGGTCACCACAACACGAGGAACTGTATTAAAGGGTCGTGGCATTAGAAACGTTGAGAACCACTGCTTTAGAGCAAAAGAATCATTTAAAATAGTCTCATTTTGTTCTTTATCAGTAAAACTCTTTTTTAGAAATCAATAAATGCGCCCAAGTACTTTCTAGTACAACTCTTACAACACTCTAAGGAAAAACAAGGTAGAATCGCAATATCCACAGCACCAATATAACGACAACACCACAATATACACAGCACCAATATAACAACACCACAATATACACAGCACCAATATAACGACAACATCACAATATACACATCACCACTATAACGACAACACCACACTATCCACAGCACCACTAAAACAACAACACCACACTATCCACAGCACCGATAAAATGACAACACCACAATATCCACAGCACCGATAAAACGACAACACCACACTATCCACAGCACCAATAAAACGACAACACCACACTATCCACAGCACCAATAAAACGACAACACCACACTATCCACAGCACCAATAAAACGACAACACCACACTATCCACAGCACCAATAAAACGACAACACCACAATATCCACAGCACCAATAAAACGACAACACCACAATATCCACAGCACCAATAAAACGACAACACCACAATATCCACAGCACCAATAAAACGACAACACCACA
>CAXITT010000590.1:35576-78575 GCA_964033795.1 Lymnaea stagnalis | reverse complement strand
CAGTTTCGGCCGAAACCGAAACTTGGCCGAAAGTGATAAAAAGGCCACTTTCGGCGCCGAAACCGAAACCGAAGCCGAAATTCGGGCGGCCTCTAGTCTGAAAGAAACACTGATCTCTCCGGGAAGGCACTCCCCCCCCCCCCCCCAAGCCGGAGCACAATGTTTACAACGATATAACAATGATGACAAAAATAATTTTTTTTAATTAAAAATGAATAATTGTCTTTTTGAACAGTTTAAAAAGCATAGTAACTGTGCCTTTAACCCATTAGAATTAGTCGAATCTATAAAATATCGATAGGCTCGATATATTTAATGATCAGATTAGGGCTAGATCTAGTCAAGTTGTAGCAGTTGGTTATAAAAATCGCACTGACCGCTCACGTCTTGCCTCCCATTGTTCGCATGTATTGCTATTTTTATTTTATTTATTTTTTGCAACTTTACAAGTTTAAAGACTTTAAGACACTTTATTAAATACTTTTACATACCTATAAAGGTCTACAATTTTAATAATGGTTAGTCAGCTATTAAACATGTGCAATCTGTGCAATCAAATTAAAGTTCATCGTAAAAGAATGTCTAAGAAGCGCATTCATCTCAAGCATTCCCTGTCACACAAAGTGTCGAGCAGGGCAGTGTCCTGTCTCCCGCACTCTTCAATATTCTGTATTCTGCCATGCTGCCTGATGCGTTCAAGGACTCCACAATGGCCTTGCCAATCCGTTTCCGCACCGATGGATCAGTCTTCAACCCTAGGAGGCTTCAAGCTAAAACCAAGGTCAACATAAAACCATCAACAAGCTACTGTTTGCGGACGATTGTGCCCCTATGGCACGGGCCTGGGTAGTCCCTCACCAGACCCTTGAAAGAGGAGCTCGCCCCATATGGCATGGGCCTGGGGAGTCCTCACCAGACCCTTGACAGAGCAGCTCGCCCCATATGGCACAGGCCTGGGGAGTCCTCACCAGACCCTTGAAAGAGGAGCTCGCCCCATATGGCATGGTCCTGGGGAGTCCTCACCAGACCCTTGAAAGAGGAGCTCGCCCCATATGGCATGGTCCTGGGGAGTCCTCACCAGACCCTTGAAAGAGGAGCTCGCCCCATATGGCATGGGCCTGGTGAGTCCTCACCAGACCCTTGAAAGAGGAGCTCGCCCCATATGGCACAGGCCTGGGGAGTCCTCACCAGACCCTTGAAAGAGGAGCTTGCCCCATATGGCATGGTCCTGGGGAGCTCCTCAATAGACCCTTGATCGAGGAGCTCACCAGTGGCAACTGACAACTGGCCCGTCACCCATCCCCCCCCCCTCGGAAATCTGAAGTGCCCCCGGTTTCTGAAAGAAACATTGACTGTATCGATGCCCAGGCTCGTACTGTAGTTGATGTCCAGGCCCGGACTGTGGTCAATGTCCAGGCCCGGACAGTGGTCAATGTCCAGGCCCGGACAGTGGTCAATGTCCAGGCCCGGACTGTGGTCAATGTCCAGGCCTGGACTGTCGTTGATGTCCAGGTCCGGTCCTGTCTACGTGAAACGATAAAACATATGTTTAACGTGTGAACTCTTTTGTTATCAACTACGTTATAAGTTTTCATCTGCCCTCCCCCCTGCTCTCCTGCTTGTTTTTGCGGGGGCTACAACACCGACCCACTAGCGATACCACTGGTACAATAAAAATACACACGCCAGCATTAGCGTATCTCGGGGTACAATAAAAATGCACACCCGGTACACCATCATTACCCTTGTTCAGGGTACGGCAAATACATATTCCATATACATGTATACTTGAATACAGTGAAAGAAACATACGATCCCTTTGGAGCTGTAGTGTACACGACCTGTTTAATGAACTGGCAAGTTACAGCTTTTCTTGTAGTGTACACGACCTGTTTAATGAACTGGCAAGTTACAGCTTTTCTTGTAGTGTACACGACCTGTTTAATAAACTGGCAAGTTACAGCTTTTCTTGTAGTGTACACGACCTGTTTAATGAACTGGCAAGTTACAGCTTTTCTTGTAGTGTACACGACCTGTTTAATGAACTGGCAAGTTACAGCTTTTCTTGTAGTGTACACGACCTGTTTAATGAACTGGCAAGTTACAGCTTTTCTTTTTAGAGTATAGTCAGGCAGATCCATGTAATGGACACTACATCGCTCGCTACCCGTTGGTGTGTCGGAGGTGAGAAATGTGTTCTCTTGTTCTGTGTAGTGGTTCTCTTATTATGTGTAGTGGTTCTCTTGATATGTGTAGTGTTTCTTTTATTAGTTGATTTTTTTACAATAACTTATTCAAAGAGACTTCCCTAAGAAGCTCTATTGCCCCCCCCCCCCGACCCCCCTCACCGCTACATATAAAATATCATTGCTGGAAGCGACCAAAGACGTTAGATTCGAGGTTTAGAGGCTAGGTGTAGCCCGCCAAACATTGGCGGTAGCAATGCGTGAACTTCCCATCTACTAAAGTTGACAAAAACGTGAACTCAAGCTACGCACATTTAAGAATGTCAATTTTGCTCCACCCCTCACCTCCCCCCCCCCCTTTTTTTTCATGGATTCACTGCACACTTTTTATGAACTATAGTCGACCCACGGCTTAGCAGACGCCGTGAGCTGGCTGGCAAGCGAGGGGAGGGTTTGCCTGCGGCGTCTTGCTTGCTCTGGCGTATCTATATATACCCTGTGTGGTCTTGGTCTTGTTGTTTGACGTTTACTGGCGAATTATATAGAGAGATTTTTTTTTTAGTGTAGGTTATTTTGTTTGATATTTAAATGATAAAATTTGTTCAATGGCGAAGCTGGAGTTAGTGTCACCCGGGACAGGAAAAGATCCCCCACCCACACTTTTTTTTTACACACACTACATTTGGATGGCACTTTTCTACACACAGACAAAAGTGCTGCGTTGGCCGTTGGGCTGACCGACCTCCTACATACACTAGTGATTGTGAATGCTATTAGTTGTATTAGTGTTTAGACAGTGGCGTGGCTCGTGCTAGTACCAACCGGGGCGGGTCAAGCCATTTACCGCCCCCCTTCCACGAAATAAACTCTGCAGTTGGCGAAGAATGCCGTCTATTGAAAGGAAAAATTGTGCACCCCTTCCTACACACCCGTGTACAGATTTTTGCCCACAAATATTAATTCGTGGGAGGCTACTGTGCCAAAATTGCTCATCAAGTTGAATATATCGTGAATTAATTCCCTTTGATTTCTTTTCATGAAATAATCTTGTTGCCAGATAAAAATTGTTGTCATTAACTATCGCTGTTAATCCAGATACATTTTATTAATTTTTTGAACTACTATTAAATATTTAATCGACCTTTTTTCCTCTAAAAGTCATGCTTATAATATTTTACTATAAAACGTTAATCATCATATTTGTACTATTATTGTCTATAGTATAGACTATACTGACTAAACAAGGCCGTGTAACACACTTCACTTCAATTTATTTTGAAAAGGGAAGCGTTATACACAGTCGGCTGGGAATTTAGCCAAATAAGGTTTATTATCGCTTGTTTGGCAATTTCAAACAAAAAGTATTATGTGTAATGAGCTGCATGATGGGTTGTTTTGAACTAGAACTTTGAATGTGTTTAACGTAAAATTTTAATAGAATTAATTTTAATTAATATTGAAATTGATGATAGCAATAATATTAGTATTAGTGCTATTATTAGTATTATTGCTTGTATCTTATATATTATAATTATAAGTATAAGTCAAAGTCTACATTTTCTTAGAGTTTAAGCCTAAGCCTAAGTCTTAGATTTTTTTTAAAGGCATTTCCATGGTCTAAGTCTAGTTATGTATTTTGATTGATTAGGTTTTTATATGTTGCTATGACTATGTCTATGTGGTTGGTTTTACTGACTAATTCAGGAAATACATTCTATTTATCTTTTTTTAAATTTTATCATTTATGATTTTTTTTTTTTGATGACCTAAATGTAACAGTTTTCAGCTTCCATGCAAAACTATAACTGTGTGAAAGTATTACTTACACTGACCCCTCTACAGAACCCCTGCCCCTATCGGGCGATTTTTTTCCTGCTACTCTCAACCCATGATTATTTTTATTACTGTACCAGTGAAACATGATTTTATCTGCCACAAAATTAGTTAACAACACAAACATATATTTGATAATTATAAGTATAACATTATTAACATTACATTGGTCAAGTTAATAATTCTTCTCATGTTTTAACATTTTTTAGCCAAAAAAAAAGTAAAACAAATAAGCCTAGTTGTTGCTTCATTCTCGAGAAAAAGCATAGAAACTAACGTGTAATGATGGCTTGCCGTTGGCTGGAATTGAACTTCAGACCATCAACTTGATGGTTTGGTCAGTTTAGACCATTCGACCACCCAGTCACCCAGATAGCAAGGCATCCTTATTGATTGATACTGTAACACAGGAAGAATATAGACGTCACGTGACTTGCCGACTGCGTATAACTCTCAGGGTTATACGCAGTCGGCTGCGCATAACCACTTCGTTTTGAAAACGGTAAACTAAACTAACGTTTTTATTTATGCAGTATCCCTTGACCGTGACTTGACCTATTGTGTTGCAATTTCATCAGTATTTAAACTTTATTTCATTTTTATTTCACTTAGACTTATGACAAAGTTATGAGAACAGCCTGTTCTCGTCTCTTCATTTTGCACAAGACCTTTTCGTTCACACAGCTGTGCACTGCACAGTGCAGCAGTTGAAAATCAGGAATGTGAGTGTGAGACCTGACCTTACCTTGACCTTTTTAAAATAGGCTAAGTGTTAAACATTACACACTGTGTATTTATGTTACACTGTCGTAGAACGTGTGTTGGACCGTCACCAAGCTTATTAAATGCTCTACACATGTCATGGTGCTGCCAAATAAATAATGCTTGTCTCCTGTGACAGGTCTGTGGTTGAGTTGATATGTAGAGCTTGATTTATTCACGAGTAGGCCTACAGTACGTATTTACGAAACTAAAGACGAGAGTAGTAGTGTGTACACCTTTGACCTTTAGACTTTAAAAATGATACACATAACTATAAGACTGGTCATAATTCCAGCAGGCTCATGCGCATACTCATATTAATACTACTACATTTAGACTTATAAAAACTAATGTATTTTGAGTCTCATAAAATCATATTTCAAAGGATCAAATCAATGATTATTTATAATTAGCTAAGATTTTGCATTATTTACTATTGGATGAAGCATATATAATATATAATTAATAATTTGATTACTTTTAATTAATTCTCAATTATCAGTATGTCAACAATTTTAAGGCGAATTTTGTCCCCCTCAACAACAGCTGTCAAACTTTTTTTTAAAAACATTTCCCCCCCCCCCTTAAGTAATGATTATAATGTCAAAAATTGTTGACACCTTTCAAGACAAGAGAATGACATTTTTTTATAATTAATATGGATCATTTTTCATGCTAAACATATAGAAAACAACAAATTGATTAAAATTTCTTTTCAAAATTTATTTTTTTTAAATTAATTTGTAGATTCAATTTTATATGGTGGAAAAGACTTAGCAAGTTCGAATGGTCAATTTACTAGGGTGCACAGTATTTGCATGTCCCAAGGCTCTGGTAATCAACTATACACAACTGTCTGTAGGCATCAGGAACCTGCCTATAAATTACCATTCTCAGATTTTAAACATTCAGTGAGCAAGTTCAATAGAAAGCTTGTAAAAAGTGAGTCCTAGTCCTACCCAATTCCTCCACAGCCCCGCCCAAGACCTATCCTGCCCAGGATCATATTCAAAGTTCTGCCTACAGACCTCCTGCCGTATGTCAATGATTACTGTATAACAAATGTTATTCACATCAATAAGCTTATACTCAGAGGAGATTAATTTTTGCAAACCGCATGTACAACCAAGTCCTACCAAAGTATTACAGGTACCGGTACCAGTATCATAATACAAATCCATATTTTCTCTCCTCGGCTTTAACGCCATGTTATTTAATGTCATCTCAAGGAAATGCTGGAAAAATTACATTTGCTGAATTGATATCTATTTTCAGTTATGATTAAAACATTTTGAGTCGCACTGAATCCATAACAAGGCACCGTGACATCACATCCACTTTTCAACCATGACCACCACACGGCTGAATAAAAACGCCATATTAATACCAGTCCTCTTAATTGGGTCAGCTGCTTTCATTTACATTTTGACGAGGCGAGTTGGTGAGTCGTTGTTTCTTTGTTGATGTTGTACCAATATTGGGTTGATTAAATAGTTATCCAGCGATGGCAACAAAATACACCATCAATAACTTAAAACTTTAATTTCAACAAATTCAGTAATATATAGATCGATTATTTGGCTACCATATTTGTCAAGGAACATTAAATTTATTGTTTTACTTTCTTTTTTAATTACAGGAAGCACACTATGGAAGAGGGGTGTAGAGGAAGGTAAGGGTGGTTGTGTGGAATGTTATACTTTTGTATTGGTACCACTTGTTTTTCCAAATGTTGACATTTCACTGACATAAATTGATTAATTATAAGTTTGCTGGGGTTTAAATTACCTTCAGAACCGTTCAAAAACCATCTATTTTACTTTTAGGTTAATTTTTTGTTATCCACTTATATACCGGTACCTCATTTTGTGAGTCTCTGTCCCACTATTTATGATTCATTTATCTATATATATATATATCCCCCCACAGTCAGTGTGAACTATAAGCCACAGGTTTAAGTCTACACTGGATGACATTGAATACTGAACTGTCATCCACTTACAATCCATGAATAAATTAATGTGTAGGACACTTTATTCCAATTCCAATATAACGTAGCTCAATACATGATTAAGTGTCATTCTTGTGTTACACACCCACTGAGTTTCTTATAAACAAGTTTCAGAAAGTAGTCAGGAAAAAAAATGCTATAGATTTTTTCTGCCTGCGAATATATTTTGTCCCTTGCCGCAATAATTGAATTATTTTTGTTTAGGCTGTAAACTAGATAAATAAAAACATAGGAAGCAATCCACGTAAAACTTCCCGTTACCTTGATGTATGCCAGTTAACCACCACATCCCTCCCCACCCCTGCATTTAGTTTGTATCGTGTGTCTGTTTCCAACAGGTCTTGATAAGCCATCAAAGCCTGACATGAAACCAGAAGTGAAGAAGCCAGACAAAATTGGTTTGGATGGGCATTACCTCCCCTTTTATGGTTTTACCATAGTGTCTATGTTGACGGACAGACTTCAGATGGAGGATGTGATCAAATACATTAAAAGCACTGAAGCCTTGAGCAAATACTTGGCTCCGTTGCCCATTTCTTCATATCACGTCACCATCTTTGATATATTTACCCAGCGGAGCGTTCCAGAAAAATATCGCCCAAAATCAGGTTTAGTTCCATCAAAACATTGGGCCAAAGCCTTGGAAAACTTTCGTTCGGACATGACAGAGTCGCAGATGATGTGCGACAAAATCCAGGGCCAAAACTCTTTCAGACCCAACAACTTCAAATTCCAGCCTAAACTAGGGAGGCCTCTACTTGTGGAGGGAACCATAACAAACTATCAAGAAGTGACACGAGTGAGGAACAATTTGACATCATTACTTAAGAAGGATGATGGGAATCGTGTGTTTCACTTCACACTGGGATACATTTATCGCGATGTGGACAGACAAGATTTAGGCATTATTGATAAGGAGCTTGTTGGACTGTGGAAATTGTTAAACACAGAATATGAACTTGACCAGCCTAATGTTTATTATTTTGAAACAATGGAAGAATTTATTCCTTATAAAACTCTGTTGATATAATCAAATCCATTCTTGTCTTGTTGGTTTAATTTTACTTTTAACACTGAGCTTTTTTTTATTTCAATTTTCTCTTCTGTTATTATTTTTTAAATATTTTATATATTTATAAATATATATATATATGAATTTATATGTTATGAGATTATACATTTTTAAAAAAAACTAGATATGTCTGCATTGAATACTATTTTCTTACATGCTCTAATGGTTTTATCATGCTGCATTTCAACTGTTTATACATGCATCTGTTGTTTACCCTTCTCCAATAATAAATAACATCTAAGTCAATTGCGTGGTCACTTTGTTGTTCTGTAATTCAAATTCTGTCAAGCTCATAAATTCAGTAGGATGTTAGCTTGTTTTATTAAAACTGGGTTACTTTTTTATCAGTTTATCAAATATGTGGCTTTGTTTCACTTGAAGCAACATAGATGTATTAACTACCATAACTTTGTTATTTAAAATCCTGTGTCCATGTATAGGCTAGTAGGGTTTCCCAACCTTTTCTAATATTCAGCAAGGATATGAATAGTATGGCTAAGTCTCACACTCGCTATGAATAGTTTGTCTAAGTCTCACACTTCATATGAATAGTTTGACTAAGTCTCCTACTCCATATGAATAGTTTGACTAAGTGTCACACTCCATATGAATAGTTTGACTAAGTCTCTCATTCCATATGAATAGTTTGACTAAGTCTCACACTCCATATGAATAGTTTGACTAAGTCTCACAACTCCAATGAAAAGTTTGACTAAGTCTCACACTCCCAACGAATAGTTTGACTAAGTCTCATGCATCCAATCAAGCACATACAAAACTTAAAATCGATTTTACAACTGAAAAAAAAATGGACCTAAGAATTGTTGAATTTCAAAGAGAAGTGTAGAACTTATAAATAAAAGTGTGACTTAAAAGTTGTCAAAATATGGTACTTTAAATGTTAATGAAGATATTTTACAAATTTACAAACATTCAGTTGATAAATTTAAAGTCAATGTCCCTCATAATAAATTTATAATTAATATAAGTCACCTTGTACCACTTGGAATCTCCCCAGGTTAGGAATCCCTGGGCTTGAATTTTTATTGATTTCTGGTAGGCTGTAATGGCTAGACTATATGTATTTATTTTCTTGACAAAAGATAGCAGGATTCTTTACTTTTATCTCCAGGTGACAAAGTGAAAGGGCGGTTCTTTAAAATCAACTCTGCCGGCAAGTATATCCAGTTCCATGGATATACTGTCGTGTCAATGGTGCAGGCACGTATGAGATACAACAACATCGTAAAACATCTACAAACTTCCAAAGTTTTAAGCAAATATCTGGCCCCACTACCTGTCTCTTCTTACCACGTGACTATGTTTGACTTATTCACTGAACGGAATGTTCCAGAAAAATACCAGCCCAAATCTAAGCTGGTCGCCACCAAACACTGGCTGAATGCTGCAGACGACCTCCAACAGGACCTGTCTGCTGTACAGAAAAGCTGTTACAGCTTTATAGGAGACATGGTTTTCAAAAAAGAAAGATTTCAGCTAGGTAAATACCCAGGTGATGGTCTCTCGGTCCATGGCAGCGTCACCAACATGGAAGAGGTGACCAGACTGAGGCAGGATATTGCAGGGATATTCCACAGTAGCAAACCTCGACCGTTTCACATGACCTTGGCTTATATTTTCAGAAAGATTGAGGACAGCGATGTTCAAGCTGTGAATGAAGAAATCCAACATTTGTGGAATCTAATCAGAGACGAATATCCACTCGAACAGCCGAACTTATTCTATTTTGAATCTATGGAGGAATTCATACCATATACAAGATTTTATTAAAATGTAAATATAGTAAATATGTTGGTGGGATTATGTCCATAAGCATTCATGGCAATGACCTGTGCTCACAAGCTACGGCTACGACTTATATTATATTTACATGTTCCAAGAGTGTGCCCCTGGCCCTGGGCTACCTCACAGGGACCACAGCTACTTCACTGGGGCCCCATGAATTGTAGATAAATCAACTGCTCGATAAAGTTAAATGTGACCCCACGAGAAAAATGTGTACCCAGTATACCAATATCACAAAAATATATTTTAAAAATGCACTAAGTTTTGATTTTTATACCATTTTTTTTTAAAAATAGTAACTGGTGTCTTTAACCGACTACAATTAATCTAGTGGAACCTATTAAATATCGCTATGCTCGATATATTTGATGATCATAATTTTTTAAAGGCTAATCTTGGAAGAGGCTTACACTTTACACTTTCTTCGATTATAAGTATCGTAATGTTTTGAAAATTGGCGAATCCTGATATTATAAGGCAAAGTCTTACTTTACTTTGTTCGCATATATTGGTATTTTAAAAAAATATATATTTTTTTTTGTGCAACTTTAAAATTAAAGACTTTATTAAACTACCTTTACATCCATATATAAAGGTCTATAATTTAGATATAGTTCCTGCAAAGTATCATACATGTGCATTGTGTTTTCCAGTTATAGACTATGTCCTCATAAAAGCCTGATTTTTAAAGTAGGAAAAATTGTATGATGGTATCCTTTTTTAAAAAATTGAGATATTTTGGTTGAGCATAATTTTAAAGTTAGCTAAAATTCCATGCATGTTGAGCCAGATAAAATAAAAACTAACGAAATTGATAAGGTTTTTTTTTTTTGGTGGCATTTTCTTTAACTTTAATAAATGTGCTACTTTTGTTACACAGTTTCCTGAATAACAGAATTGTTTTATTTTTTTAATACTTTACCCATATTTACGAAATTACCAACTGCTTTTCTCTTTTTAATATCATAGTAATAAACAATCTACACCACCTATTTGAAATTTTTTTTTAAATTAAATTCATTTCCATGATAAATACAGTAGAAATCTATTTTTTTTTTGTTGTAAAGTTACAGTAGTTTGAAATTCCAAATAAACATTCCTATTAACTGTATACCTTATTATTTTACGATTTCCCTCATATAAAATTATACAATAATAAATATATGATATTTTGTAAACATTTCCTGTACTACCTTTAACGTACTCATGGCGCTCATATGCCATTTTAAAAAAAAATAGGCCCACCAGTTTAAAAAAAAAAAGCATGAAAATGTAGATCTATAGAACTTTGAAAATGTAGATCTATAGAACTTTGAAAATGTAGATCTATAGAACTTTGAAAATGTAGATTATAGAACTTTGAAAATGTAGATTATAGAACTTTGAAAATGTAGATCTATAGAACTTTGAAAATGTAGATCTATAGAACTTTGAAAATGTAGATCTATAGAACTTTGAAAATGTAGATCTATAGAACTTTGAAAATGTAGATCTATAGAACTTTGAATAAAACATTTGCTTTTTTTTTTTTTTTTCCTTTTTTTTTTTGTTTTTTTTTTTAATTACTTTTNAAAAGTTAATTATATTATCCTTAATTTTGGGGGATTTTTTAAATTGCGTTCCACGTGTGAAATGATGTTAGCTGTGCGTTTTTGTGATGGGAACCATTTTTTGGAAGAAATAGGACTGTTGTTTGGCATCGCTCGATTTTATGATACAAAATCTGCCATTTCCGGAAACGCCAACCCCCACAAAAGGTGACACATGGACTGACAGCTATTCTCGCGCACGGGCAGAGGCGTGGCGATAGTGTTTGGCGCCCGGGGACAAGATTCTTTTCAAAGCGCCCCCTTTTCTTTTTTAAACTCTCAAACCCATTATTTTCATCAATAAAATAATGTCAAGGCACATTTTGGCGCCCCTAACTAGATGGCAGCCGTGGACATCTGTCCCCCCTTCGGTACGCTTCTGCGCACGGGGTATCTGTGTTAAAGAGTCCTTTGGTTTTATCCATATAAGCCATAAGGATGCTAAGAGCTCGGTTCAAGACATCTGAAAAAGGCTACAGAAAAATTAAATGTAGCTTAGAATATCGTCGATCACAGTACCCTAACAATGCCACAGTGATGGCTGGACACATGAGTGTTGCCCAACAAATAATAAGTCCAGTGAGAAAAACGAGCTGGTTGGATATAGACAATACTAATGAAACCAGTGACCAAAAAAAAATTGAGGCAACGCAGTTGCGTACTCGAAGGTTGAGTTACGCTTTTCTGACATTGCTGTTATTTCTTGGTCAAAATAGTTATTTGCATTGACTGTGTTCAAAAGAATCTACATGATGCTGTTCTGCATCTGAAAACTCTTCGAGATCATTTTGATGAGAAACTAGAGCGTGTGCCAGTGAATCACTAGACAAAGGGCTCAATCTCTCTGAATAATGGATTGTTGAGGTATAATGCCGTCGGTGAGGAAAAAGACAAATAGCTGATGAGGACTCGATAGAAGAAGCTGGGTTAACGTAAAAAGATCCACGCGATGAGGTCATAACGGTAACACTCGACCGTCTTCACAGAGAAATGGCTGGAAGGTTCACACGTTTACTTGACAGAGAAATGGCTGGAAGGTTCACACGTTTACTTGACACAGAGATACAAAGTTTGGGTTCTTCGATGGTAATGGACTGTTTTAAGGTGTGGACAGCGACGTGAAGTACAAGTGTGAAAGTATATGTGAATTTTACAGCTCTGATATTGATGGGCAGAAACTAAATGAGAGATTTTGGATTGCAGAATGCTGCTGTCAAGACCAACATAAAGATAACATGACATTGAGAACTTCTCAAGTTTATTGTACAGTATAGAGATGAGAATGTGTTTCCTGATCTTCACATTTCTATTCATATAATACTAAACATTGTAGTTTCCATTGCCAGCTGGCAAAGATCTTTCGGTAAAATGAAACTGATTCTTGATTATGTAAGTTTAAGGTCATCTATGGATTTTATACAGTAGAGACCCAGTAAATTTTATTTACAAAGTCATCAAACAGGCTTCCGAATTATGCACTACACAGACTTTCAAAGGAAGCCCGGAACTTGAGGAAAACAAATGTCGACCCCTCAGCCATTGGCACCAAATACCCTTGGTACGCCCCTGGAGCTCATTCATTAACCACTCCTCTTTTTTAGCTCTGATAATTTGCTTGACTGTTTTTAGTGATTTAGATATGTTTGGCTGTTGAGTGATTTTAGTGATTTAGGTATATTCGGCTGTTGAGTGATGTAGGTATGTTTGACAGTGTTGAGTGATGTAGGTATGTCTAACCGAATTTCACAAAAGGATAACTGATCACGCGTAAATTTTCCACACATGTTATCAATCCAAATGCGTATTATATTAAAAGTTTAAGGGTGATTCGTCAGAAATGAGGTGATCCTAAATTAGGTTTAAAAAAAACTTTTTGAACATGATTCAACGCCGATTGAAGTGTTCGGTACCTTTTGAAGGTGACAGGAAGCTATATTTATCTAGATTCAGATATCTCAAGATTTCTATTGATACACAATACGACTAAAGGATTTACTCTTGACAAATTGTAGACCAACCTAGATGCCTAAAGATTGTTTCTGCCCGAGAAGCGCTGTCACTTGGTGGAACATGCTGCTATTGAAAAGGCACTTTTAAAATCAGACAAATGTGTAATTTCGGTAGAGAGAAGATTAACTTTGATTAAGGCTTAAGGAGAGAATGGCAGGAGAACATTTAATTGATACTGGACTCTCTCTCTCTCTTTCTCTCTCTCTCTCTCTCTCTCTCTCTCTCTCTCTCTCTCTCTCTCTCTCTCTCTCTCTCTCTCTCTCTCTCTCTCTTTCTCTCTCTCTCTCGCTCTCTCTCTCTCTCTCTCTCTCTCTCTCTCTCTCTCTCTCTCTCTCTCTCTCTCTCTCTCTCTCTCTCTCTCTCTCTCTCTCTCTCTCTCTCTCTCTCTCTCTCTCTTTCTATCTCTGCGAGAAGAACAGTAGGGAAATGCGGGAGAGTATTGATCGCTTTCATTCTAAACTCCAGATAAGGTCATCGGCGATGAAGAAAGTTTCAGATACGTTTGGGGGTGTTCCACCCAATAGACTAATCTCAGCAAGTGAAGAAGAGTTATTGGTGTCAGTCAGTGGCGTAGCTAGCAGGGTGCGGGGGGTGTGGATTGCACCGGGTGACACCAAATTGAAAAATTGCTTATTTACTGCGCAGGCGACATTCATAAAAGGAGAACCGATCACGCGTCTATCTTTTTTAAAAGTGACCAATCCAAATGCGTGCTTTATTCAAAGTTCAAGGTTGATACGTCAGAAATGAGTTGACCCTATAATTAGGTCAGAAAAACGCAGTCATAATACAACGCAGATTGGAGAGTTCGGTAACTTCTGTAAGTGGCAGGAAGCTATATTTATCTAAATTCAGAGAAATAAGGTTTTCCATTGATACCAAATACGATGTGGTTGAGCGATTCTAAGTAAAAAGAATCGAATCGGTAAAAATTAATTATTTGTACCCATTTATTGGGTTAAAAATATAAATATTTTACACAATTTTCAATCTTTTAATAGTGAACTCTTATTTATTTTTTTTTTTAAAGTTTTTTTGAAAACATGTATAAAATTAATTATCGAAACCCAGAAATACTCAAAAATTATTTTCACCGATTCGACACTAATACCGCCCATTTACATTTATCACGATTGTTATATTTCGACCGCTGGGTTTTACCTGCCACCTTTGTGTGTTGTAATTTGGAAAGTGCTCTGACTGTTATTGAACTGTCGTAAGTAATTATTTTGTTTGTTGTCTTAAACAGGACAAAATTAAAGAATTTTTATTGTTCAAGTTTATTATATCTAGCCACACGGCGTGCACAAATCTAAACGGCCGAGTGGCTGTCAGCAGTGAAAAGCAACAAAGAAAATACGTTACTCACTAAAATCACTACCAGAATACATGATCATTACATGCTTCGATATGTCAAGAAACCAGACGATGACCAGGGCCATGGTTATTCACAAGACGTTCCACAGCTTACCAGGGTTTCTTTCAGCTATATTGGGGGGGGGGGGGGGGGGGGGTGGGGACTGCCATGGCTACCTCACAGGGGTGCTGTGAATTGTAAATAATCTACTGCTGGATAAAGTTAACTGCCCCACAGGAGAAACATATGTGCAACACAATAACGAAAGTATATTTTATAAGACTAAGTTGTGATTTTTATAACATTTTTTAAAAAATTATAGAAACTGGTGCCTTTAACCGATTAAAATAATTGTAGGAAAACTTATGAAATATCGCTATGCTCGAAATGTTTGATGATCAGAATATTAATGGCTAATCTTGTTAGAGGCTTACACTTAATTCAATTATAAATATCGTAATTTTTCAATTATTGGAGAATCTTGATTACATATTATAATGCAAAGGCTTACTTTGCGTTATTCGCATGTATCGTGTTTTTAGGGGGGTGGGGGGGGGTTCAACTACAAGACTATTAAACTAATTTAACATCCATATATACACCCGGGTTACCAAGGGCGGCGCCTACCGTCTTTGACCGGGACAGATGTGGAAAGTATGCTACCTGTCAGCCAAAAAACAGTATCAGTGACATGAATAACATTACACAAGGTACCTGTACTGTAACGTGAGATCGCTGTGGGAAAAAAAAGGGGGGGAGGGGGGAATTAGTGCATGAAATGAGCAGATACAGATGGGAATCCTAGGGCTGTGCGAAATGAGATGGAACAACTTTGGAGAAACATCGACCCAAGAAGGCAACGGACTATATTTTATTGGACGGGAGGACACTCACGAACAAGGAGTTGGCTTCCTCGTCCCTAAAAATAAAACATTAAGAACAGTATTATGAGCTGTCGACCAGTTTCTAGCCGGCTCATCACTCTTCGTCTAAGGGCAACACAGTTCAACATCACCATCGTACAGGCTTATTCACCAACTTCAGATTATGATGACGAAGAAGTGGATGACTTATAACATCAACTCAAGGATGCAGCCAGGGTTGTGGAGCAGGAAATTAATAGCTCTATGCAGCCAGGGTTGTGGAGCAGGAAATTAATAGCTCCATGCAGCCAGGGTTGTGGAGCAGGAAATTAATAGCTCCATGCAGCCAGGGTTGTGGAGCAGGAAATTAATAACTCTATGCAGCCAATGGTTGTAGAGCAGGAAATTAATAGCTCTATGCAGCAAGGGTTGTGGAGCAGGAAATTAATAGCTCTATGCAGCAAGGGTTGTGGAGCAGGAAATTAATAGCTCTATGCAGCCAGGGTTGTGGAGCAGGAAATTAATAACTCTATGCAGCCAATGGTTGTAGAGCAGCAAATTAATAGCTCTATGCAGCCAATGGTTGTAGAGCAGGAAATTAATAGCTCTTTGCAGCAAGGGTTGTGGAGCAGGAAATTAATAGCTCTATCCAGCCAGGGTTGTGGAGCAGGAAATTAATAACTCTATGCAGCCAATGATTGTAGAGCAGGAAATTAATAGCTCTTTGCAGCAAGGGTTGTGGAGCAGGAAATTAATAGCTCTATGCAGCCAGGGTTGTGGAGCAGGAAATTAATAACTCTATGCAGCCAATGGTTGTAGAGCAGGAAATTAATAGCTCTATGCAGCAAGGGTTGTGGAGCAGGAAATTAATAGCTCTATGCAGCAAGGGTTGTGGAGCAGGAAATTAATAGCTCTATGCAGCCAGGGTTGTGGAGCAGGAAATTAATAACTCTATGCAGCCAATGGTTGTAGAGCAGCAAATTAATAGCTCTATGCAGCCAATGGTTGTAGAGCAGGAAATTAATAGCTCTTTGCAGCAAGGGTTGTGGAGCAGGAAATTAATAGCTCTATCCAGCCAGGGTTGTGGAGCAGGAAATTAATAACTCTATGCAGCCAATGATTGTAGAGCAGGAAATTAATAGCTCTTTGCAGCAAGGGTTGTGGAGCAGGAAATTAATAGCTCTATGCAGCCAGGGTTGTGGAGCAGGAAATTAATAACTCTATGCAGCCAATGATTGTAGAGCAGGAAATTAATAGCTCTTTGCAGCAAGGGTTGTGGAGCAGGAAATTAATAGCTCTATGCAGCAAGGGTTTTAGAGCGAGAAATTAATAGCTCTATGCAGCAAGGGTTTTAGAGCGGGAAATTAATAGCTCTATGCAGCAAGGGTTGTAGAGCAGGAAATTAATAGCTCTATGCAGCAAGGGTTGTAGAGCAGCAAATTAATAGCTCTATGCAGCAAGGGTTGTAGAGCAGGAAATTAATAGCTCTATGCAGCCAATAGTTGTAGAGCAGGAAATTGCCCCTACCAGCGGGCGCCCATGGTACTTACTGAGTGTTCCTAGAGCTGATGAACACAGAAAAAGGCTTACGGAGTGCGCTCTTTTGAAGCGATAGCGCCCAAATTATGTGGAACAGTTTGACCCAATCTTTGAGGGGAATTGTAGATGATTAAAAATCATTTAAGAAACAATTGAAAACTTTTTAAATAGGTTTCGGGAGGACCAGAGCGCAGTGCGCATGCCAAAGTGGCATGGATACCAGCGCGATATAAAAATCAAATCAATGAATCAATCAAACCCGGCGGTAGAGTGGGGCATCAACTATAGCCTAGAGTTGTTTGTTGTTTTTTTTGTTTTTTTTAAAGGTTTTTAATTTTTTTTATAAATTAATGAATAAAAACATTAATAGCGCTGATCAATAAGAGAAATTTTACCAGCTCCGGGCAAAAAGACTGCGCCAAAAATTGTGGAACGGCAGATAATATCTACGAAGCTGTCTTGAGAGGCCCGGGAAACTATAAACATGTGGCTTCTTAAATTTTGAGCGATTAAGCCTCCTTCTTAGCATAAGGGAAATACTGCACTGGGTACATACTTAGGCCGCACAATGAGGAAGCTAAGGTCATATTTTACAAGTCATTATGTCCCCATGGCATCCCCAGTGCAAAAGAAGTGTCGTTCCTGGTTGAGTGTTGCCAGGTGATCGCTAAACAAAAAATGTGGTAGCTGACATAAGAGTGGGGGATTGACTACGGCTGCATCACCACAAAATAACGAATTCCATCGTACATACTTCCTCCTCCGATTTCAGTTATTTTATAGACCTGTAAAACACCGTTAATTTACTTTTGACATTTTCGCACGCTCTTTCTTTCTTGTTTCGTTTCATACTTGAGGTCATGGGCGCCCGCAAGGGGGGGGGGCAAGGGGGGCACTTGCCCCCCCCCCCCCGGCTTGGTTGGATAAAAATTGTTTAGCTGATGTCCTTCCGTTCGTTCTCCTTACAAATACGCTACAGTAAATTAACACTACATTAAAACATTACTAAAAATTGTTTGCCCCTCCCTAGAAAGTTAATAGATTTTTTTTGCCCCCCACCCCCCTAGAAAGTTTTCTGCGGGCGCCCATGNCTGGAAAGTTAATCGATTTTTTAACCCCCCCCCCGCCCCCCCATAAAGTTTTCTGCGGGCGCCCATGCTTGAGGCGATTTAGACAAGTGACATGTAGCCAGTATTAAATAGTCAAAAGATGTGGTAAACATGTTTAATATATAATTTACGACGATTGGGGAAGAGATAGTCCAAAATGGACCGAAAAGAGTGACGTCTTTGGATGACAACTTGAATCTGAGCGTCAAGTTATATATTTTTTTTTAAATACTTATACGGCAATATAAGACTATTAAGACATAAAATCTTTTTCCATACAATAAATTAAGACTTAAATAATATTTTAAAAAACAAGTGGTACAAACTATACTGGGAAACGGTTGAATTGTAATTAATTTTAAGATTAAAATATACATTTTTTTTAAGTACAAAAAAAAACAGTGGTCGGTTTGATTGTGTTTGGAATAGTGAACTGCTAGGACTACTGGTATTTGTAAACAAAGTGTTTATACGCACAGTTCGGCGCATATTATTCGAAAAATTCGATCTGCCGGTAACGCTCGGCATTATGCGCAGATTTGCGGCTGGTCGCAAATTTCTGTCTGAGGGGCAGGAAATCAGAAGAAAAGAAAAAAAACGATGTCGGTATAAAAATGATAAAAAGCTCCACGCGTGGGGTGGTCAACTAGTTGAAGGCAATCATAATCCAAGATGACCCTAGAATGCTAACGTCTAAATACTATCCCATTTTTTTTTAAAAAATTATTAAAAACGCTTGTTCTAATAATTTGTTAATGTCCGTGATAAAAGCGGTTGTTGTTTTTTAAAGGAGGAGGAGGCGTCTTATTTTTCTTAACACTACTTATGACCGTTGGTCATTAATACTGTTGTAACTATGGGGGTCAATATAATGAGGCATGAACAAATTATTTGGAACCCCTCGGTATAGTCGTATGATGCAAGTCTTTGGAAAATAAAGTTCACTTTCAGATCATGGTGGCCTACCCATGGTGCAATTGAAGCAGCATTCACAAGTTTCCGTGGCAATGGTATACTAGCTGAGTGTGAGGCCAGCACAATGGACAGCCATCTTTACTTCTCCCTAACTAATGCCAGAGCTGGGTAGACTTAGGGACATCCTCGAGAAAGCGGAAAAAAATCCTAGCCTTCACCAGGATTAGAACCTGGGACCCTCGGTTGGCTAGTCGAAAGCGCTGCCGTCCCCTATAAGTTTAAATTGTATTTATATTTCGATGTAGGGCCTATATGTCGCTGCCCCTCCCCATCTCTTACATGGCCGCCTGATGCAGCCACATTGCCCGCATCTATGCATCATAACACTGTAGCACGCCACGGCAAGCTCCTCAAGGCTCCTACGACTATTTCAGACAGAAAATTTCTGGACCAGGTGAAATAGGCTATAGTTTTTTTTGTCACGAAAGTCCAGCCAATGCCAAGTTGCAACAGTTTTCTTGTCACGACAGTCCAGCCAATGCCAAGTTGCAACCGTTTTCTTGTCACAACAGTCCCGCCCAAAAAAAAAAAAAAAAAAAAAAACAAAAAAAAAAAAAAATAAAAAAAAGCCAAATTGCAACAGTTTCCTTTAATTTCGTATAAGTATAATGAATTCAATACAACTAAACGGTTCAAATATTTTGAAAATACATGAATTAAAACATAGAAGCATTGGGCGGGGGGGGGGGGCAGTAAAGGACTTAGCGGACCGCCTATTGCACTAAGTCTAAGCTTACAAGTAAACAGAGTTATAACTATTACAATACAATTATTTATTTAATTTGTGCAAAGCTTCGGTTTTGAAATGTGTCTGTCCCATCTTCATTAAAGGTCGACTACTTTACACTACCCCCTCCCGGCTTGGAATATGATCCGAATTATTTCTAGGAATTTGCGTAATTATGCGAAAATTTTGGTCTACTGATAACGATTAGTATTAAATACGCACAGTTCTGCAATAATGAAGGGTAATTACTAAGTACCGGTAGTGGCTTGTACTTACGAACTTATGGTCGTTTTCTATGACTATGATCGGGGAATATTGAATTGCCAACTCTTAAGTCATAAGTAATACTTTCTTTAAATTAGTAATATGATGTGTATACCATATAGTTATAATACAATGCATCTATAAACAGTTTCATTTTCAGGTAATCTCATTTTAATCATTTTACCTATTTTCACGCATTAATAATATAGACAATATCAAATCAAGATACTATAATTTATAGTATAATATACATAATAATTAGATAATAATAATATTATAATAATATACAATAATAATAATGTCAATAATATATGATAAAAAATATAATATAATATGGTAATAGTATACTACAGTATAGTATAGAAGTAAAAGATAAATTTAGCTACATTATTACTTGTCATAACAATAAATAAATAACAACGTTTAATTAAAAACTTAATTAAATTATTTTATATAGTAATAGTAATAGTACATAAAACAAGTTAGTCGTGAGTCATGAATGTCTTAATCTGAATAGTATATAAATTATAATAATAAAACAAGTTAGTCATGAGTCAAGAGTCTATTTACACTTACTTAGTTTAGTGGTTATCATATATCAATATATCATAGTCATACCTACTGCCTACTTATGCTTAGTTACTTAGGTTATTGTGCTAACAACTTAAGCTTAAGACTTAACTCCTAAGACTAAGACTAAGACTTAAGGCAAGTTAAGGGCTTAACTTAAAGTAATAAAAATTAAAATAAATCCTATTATATTTATAGGGCCTATAGCCTATATTATATAGGCCTATGCCTATACAGGATTTACTTTAGACTTAATTATATTTAATAGTATTAATAATACTATAATTTATTATTAGGCCCACAGGGGGCAATGCATTAGCCATGATTAGCCCAGCCACAACGATGGCCACTGGTTGCTATTGACAAAAAGTCAAGTGTGCCCATCTTAATCTGAATATTTCATAGGTACTCCAACTCAAATTTTTAATTATATCTCACACACACGAAGAGAAAGAGCTGGCTTTAAGCTTTACAATGACACTAAGATAATCTTTGTATCATAATTTATAGGAAAAAAGTTATGATCTTTTTAATGATTTATTTTTCCCCACTATTTGGCTTTGTATTTAATTTTTAAAACTGTGATTGCATTATTATTATTACTCTTTTTGTACTATTTTGTTTGTATATTTTTGGCTATTAAAGTTAGAGCGCTCAAATTTGGAGGAGACATTTACAACACAAATACAATGATTAACAAAAACAAAACACATGAATTGAGAATTAATGTATTATAATTTATAAATTATGATTTTATGAGCATATTTCAAGTGTAGAAAAATTTAATTTTCCAAAAAATTACATAATTATTAAACAAATGAAGCTATTGCTTTAACATTTTCAAAACAAACAGATAATGTACATCTTAAAGTAAAGCAAATTTAAAATAAATAAAATGCAGATCAGCAAAATGTATTTAATATTAGAAAAATTATTTCAATAAAAGCAACCACTTCCACGGCGAGAAATTTTTACATTTTAAATAAATAACTTTTAAACTAATAAAGCTACTGCAATGAAATTTTCAGTACAAATAGATAGTGACAATTTAAATGTAAGAGAATATTCAAATACGGTATTTAAAAAGGCAATTAAAACCATGCTATCCAAAATTCAAAATTGTCATGTAAGTTGTCGACATTGATTTGTGGCTTCAGAGCTCTAGCTACTCTTCATCCTCATTAATTGGTAGATTAAAAGCATCTTCCTTCCATGTTTAAATTTATTTTTTTTCCATTTTGCTATCCTTGTGATGGTGATATTTGGTGAAGTTCATACTCACTACACCCCTAGGTGACCCAACTGCAAACGAATGTATTGTTAATGTTTTTTCTGGAGAAAAGGCCACTAAATCTTGACCTGCTACAGATATCACCAACTCTAGCTACGCCACTCATCTTATGGTAAACTAAGATCTGTTAAGAAATTTATTCAATTGAGCTCATTCAAATTTTCAATTTTCCAGTTTGTGTCACCCCTGCAACACCCTAGTGACTCTACTGTACATTGTTAACTGCGGGCATGTAAATACATATGTTACAAATAATTGCATTTGCAGTAGACCTAAAATATAACTATTTAGAAATTGCTCTTAAATTTTTGGACATTTAGCCAAGATAATTGTAAAATAATATAAAGTGTTTATTTTATATGAGACTCTTTTACGAGGAGTTTGACATACCCAACAAATAGACAAGACTGATATATATAACATTTAATAAGTCATAAAGCAAAATCATGGTTCAGGGTGAATATTCAAGGAAAATTTCGGATTAGACCAGGCCTAAGACAAGGAGACTCAATGTCTTCTATGCTATTTAACCTAACAGTAGAGAGAGTTATAAAAAGCATACACATTGACACCCAAGGAACAATAACAGGATATTTTCTGAGGGAACTTGAGACCCACAACCACTCTCTACAATCAACCCCTTCACTATCTTGCATATCCTGATGACATAGCACTGTTCTGATGTCATAGTACTGTTAGAGAAAAGTAGTAAAGGCATCAAAAGCCTTTACTGAGTTAGAAGATGCATCACAGCAAGCAGGGCTGGAAGTTAACAACCAAAAACAAAATACATGAATATGATAAGAGGACAGACAGATGAAATCATTAAAATCAGAAACCAGACTTTTGAAAAAGTAAATCATTCAATTCTAGTACCTAGGATCTTTATTAAATTAAAGAAACTAATTGTGAACAGAAATAAAAGATAGAATATCAGATGGAAACAGGGCATACATCAGTAGTCAGAAAATACTCAAAAAGTAAAAATATTAAAAGAAAAACAAAGAAAGGAATTACAAAACTGTCATCAGACCAGTTGTAACACATGCAAGGGAAACTTGGACCCTAACAAAAACCCCAGAAAACCTATTAAACACATGGGAGAGAAAAGTTCTCCGGAATATATATGGAATAACAAATGATGCATATTGATGGAGAATACGAACCAACCAGGAAATGTACAGTCTATAGCAGGATTCCATGCTAGGAGCAGAAATATAAAAGGGCAGGCTAAGCTGGGCAGGATACTAAAAACAGAGGAGTGAAGCGGGTGCACCACCAAAACCCCAGAGGAAAGCAACTCAAAGGCACACCTAGGCTTAGATGGATGGATAATGTGGGAAAAGATCTACATACTAGTCTACAGAAGCTGGGAATCCAAGCATGGAAAAGAAAAGCATTAGTTATGTCTGAGTGGAAGGAAGTAGTGAGGCAGGCCATAGCCCTACATGGGCTGTAGCGCCACAGAGAAGGATGGATGGATGGATTGTATAACAATGAAAGATAAAATGGTTATAAAAATTTACAAACCTAACTTACTGTGGAGTTGATGTTATCCAAATCAGAAAATAATGAAGAACTACTTGAATACTTGATTGGAGTCAACAGCATAAGCATAGAATTGTAAAAAAAAACATGAGGGGCTTTCGGCGCACAGATAAACAGATGATTTTAAAAATTTTTTTGGAAGGAAGTCAACCAACAGAAATAAGAAAAGTATGCATATCTGTTAAGTTTTCTATGGAATTTTTTTTTAATTCACTTAATTACTGTGAGAATCAAATATTGAAAAAGCAAGAGCAAACAATAACAATTTGACATGGTATTGTTAAGAAACATTTTTCGTTGAACCAAATTAAAAATTAAAATAAAATTTATTATAAATAAAACAAAAATATAGATTACCATTCACTTTCTTAACAAGGTGCCAAAATGTAAAATTGTTTTTCATTTAAATATTTGTATTAATATATACTATTTTTGGAAGAGGGCGCCTTGCTTTATTTTTTTGTCCCAGGCGCAGCTTTTGCTTGTCATGGCCCTGTCCATAGGCCTATTTTTACTATAGTATATTACTATTACAAGTTCCAAAACCCTTTTGAGCCATGACCAAATTTTTCATCATAAAATAACCACATATATTTTAACTTGCAACAGAATTAATGCCATGAATGAAATAGTAATTGTTATCAAGGTTACAAATTTGCTGTTGAGTATTTGTACATGTTATTCTTCTCAACATTAAATTTAAATATTTTTTCTTAGGTCTGCATTTTACAATCTAAACTTAGAGTAGACAAGGAAAAAATTGCTGATGTTAGTTCTAATCCTTCAATGTCCTTTTTTTTTTTAATACAAAAAAATCACCCTCCCTTAGCTTAACAGAGAATGTACAGGTAAGAGACCAGTAAGATGACCCCATTAATAATCAAGTTGAACATTTACATATGAACACATGTTAAGCTGACCTGACAGCCATGTGACCTCTATTGTGCAGGCCATTCCCAGTTAACAGGAACTTTCTCACTTGGAATATTATATGTATATATTTAAATGTATGTCTATTTCCTCTGTGCAATAGCATGTGATAAATTATCTTTTGTTACTTCTGGACCTGGAAACTAAATTCATAATAATTTTAAAAATGTAAATAGTTTAAATAAAACTAATGCAGCAGTATGTTTAAAATCACAAGGCCCTTCAGAAAAAGGAAATTTCTAGACTGTTTTATTTTAGTAATAATGAGTGGCTCTGTCACTTTTTTTCAGAAAAAAAAGTTGAAAGCCTTCTGGGGAACAATGAATTGCAGATACCCAAGGCCAGATGCAAGTATGAGGTTGTTTTGTTTTCCATGGGCTGGTGGAGGTGCTGGTTTTTATACAGCATGGGGAGAAGATATTACAGAAGATGTGGAAGGTATACTTCAGCAAAAATGTGTTTTTCATTACATAAATATTATTAAATGTTAGCTAGCTTGATTATATTTTTTAAGTAATTTAAACTCCAAAAATTTGACATCCAGTTTATGCTCATCACTGCACTTGTTGTTTGTTTGATTAAAAAATGAAATAATAATAAAGTTTATTTGAAAAACACGCTTCATCCCCAAAATCTCAAAAGCGTGGTACAAAGTCAACCATATTAAAAAGAGAAATAAAAAAAATCTAAAATTTACCACATTTAAAAAACAGACGCAACAATATAAAACTAAATACGAGCATACCGATTCAAAGTCTTTCATCCCGTTTCAACCACAAGCAACACAAGCCAATATACATTAACTGAAAAAGATGGTAGATAGCATCACCCCAGAAGGTGTTTGCGAAATAGATGTGTTTTTAAATCGGTTTAAAAGGACTCCAGTATCTGGCTGTTTCTGAGAGTGACTGGAAGTACGTTCCAAATTGTTGGGCCGGTAAATGCAAAAGTGCGCTTTCTGTAAGTCTCAAGGCAAACACGCGATATCGATATTTTGCCATTATCGGATGAGCGGAGCTCTCTAGTTGGTACATAAGGCGTCATGAGTGCTTTGAGATAAGATGGCGCCAGGTCATGTAAGCATCGGTAGCACAAAGTTGCAATTTTGTACTCTATGCGAGTGCCGACCGGTAGCCAGTGCAGCTCTCTCAGAAGTGTTTTAGCATGGTCGAATTTGCGTTTGCGAAGAACAATGCGAGCTGCATTATTCTGTGCTCTTTGAATTTTATCCAGGAGCGTAGCTGGGAGACCCACCATGAGAGATGAGAGCATTGCAGTAGTCCATGCGTGATAACACGAATGCAGACATCAGCCTCTTTGATGCATCTAACATTAAGAAAGGTCTATGACTAATCCTGCGCAGCTCTACAAAATCGCCTTGCAAAGCATGTTTTATTTTTTTCCATAGTTAGTGTTCTGTCTAAATAGACACCCAGGTCTCGCACTGTATGAGCAAACTCAATGGCCATACCTGAGAGAGTAAGTGATGTTGTGTTTTTTACAGATTTTTGTTTCTGAGCAGTGGCAATGGGGATCAGCTCAGTCTTTTCATTTGAGCTTGTTTATGGTCATCCAGTGCTTAACTGACTCCATGTCTTCCGTGTCGTACTAAGAAGTTGAGGGAACTGAGAGGGGATCACGGATTGATGACGTTGTGTATCGTCCGCGAACATGTGATACAGCATGTCAAAGTGCTTGATCACTGCACCCAGTGGCTGAACGCACATAGTGAATTAGCTGATGGTCTAGTTTATTGAAGTTCAAATACTAATATGTTAGTTTCATCTACACAGGCCTCTGGCCTCTTTTCCAGCATACATCTAACATTTTGATTTTCTACAACATTTATTGTTGCTACCTTTTTTTTTTTTTTTTTTTTTTTTATTTGTTTTTTTTACGGCCAAGTTTTGTTTTTCTACTACATTTTTTTTTGCTCTCTTTTTTTTTTTTTTTTGTAATGGTTCTTATTACGGCAGAGTTATGCTTTCTTAATATTGGCCAACCTGACTTCTGCTGTCCTTTGCACTTTTTTTTAAGCAGGCCCAAAGAGCTTTTGTTTTGTTAATCTGTATATATATTAAAATATCAGTAAGTGAAATGCCATTTCATCTGGACAGCATTGTCAGCCATTTAGCTGCAATGCAGAAGTTAAGGTTTTGGTCTGTCATTAGGTCTGATGTTTTCCTATAATCCTTAAGTTTGTATCATATATAAAAAGTAAGCTTTTATGTATTTTCTTTGTTTTTTCATTCATATATAGTCATAGAAATCTCACCATTGTTTACATGTAAAATATCTGGACCTGTTTTTTTTTCTGACAAAAAAAAACTGGCAACCCTACCTGTCATAACTTATTGATATCTAGAAATTGTTACAAACATTGAATTTTAGTGCTTGAGGTAAACTAGTTATCATTTTATTGTTTTATTATTATTCCTTTCCAGTTTTCGGTGTTTGTTTGCCAGGAAGAGAAAACCGATTCAAAGATCCTTGCTGTGATAATGCCAAAGATACTATAGACTGGATAGTGAGAACCATACATGATGAATACTTTGACAAGCCCTTTGCATTTTATGGTCATAGGTAGTACAAAATAATAATTATTTTTTTAATTATAGCATATTTTAATAATATTGTCAGTGGACAATTAATGTCATTGCACCTACTATATGAAATAGCATTGGATTTTTAAATACATAAGCTAGTTCTTTGAATGACATCATTATAAACCACCACCAAACGGAAGAATGGTTATGAAATGTATGTATAGAGCAGTAACCAAGATGAGTAACCAAGAATGTAACATGCAGTTCTTATGAGATGTTTTGCAAAGCAATAGGAAATATTATATTTATTGCAAAAAGTTGTGCAGTTAATGGGGTTTTTAGCTATCAAAGATTTCATAATTATACTTTAAATGCCCATTGTTGCCATTATTTCCAGCATGGGTGCTTTGTTAGCCTTTTTAGTCGCTCTTGAACTTAAACAACATTATAAACGAGAACCAGAACATATGTTTCTGTCTGGAACAACAGCCCCACATGTGAGTGTCTATCTAGATTACTTGACTTAATTGTTTTAAATAAAAAGCAATTGTATAATTGCAAATGGATACAAAGCATATCTATCGTATTCGGTGACATGTGTAAGTACAAAGCTAAACACATTCTGATCCTGGAACTGCTTCCAATTACATAAAAAATTTCTAGGTTGTTATATGAGACTAATTTTAAGTTTATGTTTAAGTGATTACCTGTGAATTTGATCATTTTTATTCAGTCACCTCACAGATCATCACGGATGCTAAATGTCTCAGAAATGACCAAGGATGAATTCCTAGAAAAGTTGAAACATTTAGGTAAAACATTACAATATTTTTCTTTTGTATACTAAGTACTGGCACATATATACTAAGTACTGTCAGGTTCACCAAAGCACTTCTTAGAAAAATTACATATGGTTCAAAATTCAAAACTCAGCTGCTAGGCTAGTTCTAAAGGCAAATAAACGTGATCTTGTCACACCACTACTTCATTGGCTCCCTGTACAAGCACGGATTGACTACAAACTCTCTGTTCTCTGTCACAACTTTTTCTCGAATTCCTACCCTTCCTATCTAACCGAACGTCTTTCTGTCTATTCACCCCTTCAACAGCTTCGCTCCTCCGCAGACGCGCATATTCTTTCTGTCCCCAAGACTTGCACAAAAACATATGGTCAACAATCTTTCTCTTTCTGTGCCCCCAAACAATGTAATTCTCTTCCACTATACATCCGCAATATACCGACCATCACAGCCTTCAAAACTGTACTTAAAATACATCTATTTAAATTTTAATAATTTATGCAAATTTAAAGCTTATTTATGACGAGTAATAGTTAAGTGGAAATGCTTGTTTTTTTTTTTATATTATTATCTTTTTAATTATTTCAGATTAAAGAAATGTATATATTTATTTGTAAAGAAAACAGATAATACTATAGTATAGAGCAGCGGTGACCAACCCAAATGGCTTCGCTGGCCATTTTGATCACGCGTCAACACTTCGCATGTGCTGCAAATCACATAAGCACATTTTACAGATTTAATTAAGATATAAATTTGTTTACAAATATAATTATATCGCCTTAATTTCTAGAAATTTGTGATACATATAGCATCGAAGGAGGGGGGGGGGGGAAGGGGGCAAAATTGGGGGGGGGGGGGGGGGGGGGGGGGGAGGGGGCAAAATTAATGGTGCTGGGCGGGATGCAGGTTGACCACCCCTGGTGTATAGTTTTTAATAAAAAATACTAGATTATGATTGATCTTTTCTTTAGTTTTTAGACCACAGTTTTAAAGCAGAAGACCAGCTAGCTGAATTTTTTTTATGCCTGCCGAGAGCTGATTAAAAAAAAAAAAAAGTAGTTTGAAGTTTCTCTTATTTCCACTGAATTCATTCAAACATGTCATTGTCAAGTAAATCCTCAGTTTCCTCCAACACTTGGGAGGGTGTTTGAATTAGTAAACAAATAACTTAAGTCAATGGGAACTGCTTTTTTTTTCATAAATGAGAAATGTGTATTTATTTGGTGGTAGTGAAATTCCAGATTTGAAAATAAGAAAAGAAATTGCATAACAATTATGTATAAGTTTGCGATTATTTACTCATAGCTTATGATAAAGCATTGTGAACACATCAACAGGTGGGACACCACCGGAAGTGTTTGAAAATCCAGAACTAATGGATATATATTTGCCACCCTTGTATGCAGATTTTTGCATGGTCCCACAGCTCAGGTAAATATTTGAATGAAATTTTTCATTCAAAAAAATTATAATTTCTGGAACTTGTATAGTTCCTTCAAGTAACTTATTTCAATTAAATAGTGTTATTCCTTTAGTCTTCAAGATAATAAAAACAGGACTTCTTTATGTTAAGCAAAGAAAAATTCTTCAGAAATACATTTTATTCAATAAAGGGATGACTCTTTTGCTGAAAAGTGAATTTAAATGTGTTTTTAAATTTAAACCAAATTTTTCAAAATGATTTTTCAATGTCATTTTTTTCTGACCATTTCACCATAAGCTATAAAGAGTGGCCATCTTTCATAAATATTAATCTCTATATTTCATAGGGGTCCTATATTACATAGGGGTATCCATAAAGTATATCGACAGGGAGAGGGGGTTTGTTCAAAAGCTATCAAATGCAAACGAGGGTTTATTATAATCATAAACCACCAAGAATTTAGTAAACATTTCAAAAGGGAGATCAGTCTATATCAGGCCTGCACAACTCAAAATGTAAGGTGGGCCATAATACTTTTTGAAAAACTTGTGCGGGCCATATGTTGTGCAGGCCACCTCTATATATTTGGTTGCTGTTTATCAACAAATGTAAACAGTGTTTTTTTTTCCTTTGGTTGACATTAATTGAGTGATTCATTTTAGGTGCTTTCCCCTTGATGCAATTGTCCTTTTTGGGCACCTGCTTATGCATATGTACAATGTTTTTTTTTCATAAACAATTATGATGTGAAATAGAATTAAATGAGTAAAGTCAGCATATTCCAGTGTTTCCTACCTCATACCATACCCCCACCCTGACAGCTGATATGTAGATCATATAGTCTATGGGTAAATAGCAAAGAAAAGTTGGGGGATTGAAGAAGCAGCACTTATGTGGAGGGGCGGCATTTTCAAACCAAACCCTCCCCTTCTGCAGTGCATATCGGTACATAATCAATGGGTGGATCCATAACATACTGATGTAAAAGTTAAAAATACTGACTTCGTGTGCCGGCAGATGTCCACAAACTAGCTGAGGAAAGGGGGGGGGGGGGCGTAGGGGGAAAAGAGGGAGGAAAAATGTGTATATTATGGGGAGGTCTTTTATGGACAATAAGTTAAAAATACGGACTTCGTGTGCCGGCAGATGGCCACAAACTAGGTGAGGAAAGGGGGGGGGGGGAGCGTAGGTGGAAAAGAGGGAGGAAAAATGTGTATATTATGGGGATGTCTTTTATGGACAACCTCTTATGGCTTCATGAATATTTAAGTTTATATAATTTTTATGTATACATTTTAAATTATTGTTCATAGGTATGAACACAATTCCGATAGTAAACCACCTTTAACATGCCCAATAGACTTCTTTGATGGAATGGAAGATATAGATCATGATATTGAAGGTAGGAGCATATGTCAGAAATGAAATTAAAACAGCTTGCTATTACTTTTATCTAATTTTGTATCAATTGTTTTTATATTGATAAAAAATGTGCAACTTGACCAATCCAGTTTAGTCTAAACTTTCTTTATAAACTTTCAGCATGGAGACAAGTCACTAGTGGGTCATTCTCATTCCGCAAGATGCCCGGAGGTCATTTCTTTCTCAAGGAGCCAGAGAACACTAAAAAATTAACAAATTATATCAACTTGAGATTTAGTGGCTTTGAAGACATTGTGTGAGAAATCTCTGAATTTTAAGCTCAACTTCGGACTTCAGCCACTAGTGAATAAAGACAGCAGTTTCATTATTTTTGCAACAATGCAATGGGAATTTTTTTAAAGGATAAACCAGTGGATATTTAACAAAAGAAACTTGTGAAACTATCCTACCTAAGTGTTATTTTACTGTTATTACATTTGGATATATACTTTTTTAAAAGTATTTGGCAATGCTAAATTAGTCAATAAAACTATTTTAAAATCAAATTAATGGTTATCTTTTTGTTTTCATTCTAATTTACTTTTGACAAAAAAAACCCCCCCCCCCCCCCCCCATTGATTGCAAGATGATCTTGAACAGAATTTACCAAAATTAAGCTTTACAAATGAAACGAAATAATAGAATATTAATGACAAAACCATTTTTCTTCCTACCACATACACTTGTTAAGACCCATCCCCTAATGTTTAGGAACAAGTGAGTGAACACAGCCTCATGGTAGGCTATTTAAATGTAAGGCTTTTTAATTTAAAAAATATCGACTACGTTTTTCTTGTAATCAATATTTGTATCAATATAAACAAAACTCATTTTTAAAACAGAATTACTATTGTAAAAACTACACTCTCTTTAACTTTTCATCCTTGATAAATACATCAATTTTAACATTTGTGCAACCATTTTATTTTAATAAGTGTAAATGTAAGCCAGGTTTGCCAATAAAGATAACCACCAATTTTGTAGAAAGAAAAAAAATATTGCAATCATTTAAAATAAATCATGGTAAAACTTAATGAACAATATTTTATACAAGAATTCTGATAGGAGCATATGGCTTGAGGAGAACACTGATTTTTGCAATTATGAAAGTAATGGTATTACTATATATATAAGAATAAGCTAGAGTGACATAAAAAGGGAGATATGATTTAAGTACGTTATGATTCCTAAAAACAATCTGTTATTTTCTATTATTTTACGGAAATCGAATAAATTTAAATGCGTAAAAAATATTCTAAATCCACTTTTATTTTAGTAAAACTTTAAGTATTATTATGATAAATTACAAATACATTTAAAGTATTAACTAAGGAACTATTTTAAGCATTTTATATGTGTTTGAAAGTTATGAAAAAATTTTTAAAATGTAAAATCATGATCAAAGAATTACACCGTAATAACATTTTTCGGGAAAACCCAAGCATCAGTCATTTTTAGTGCGTCTTTTAGTGTGCTATTAATATTGCGAATTAAGATTAAAATTAATTTGTTCTAAATAATCATGCAAATGAAGTCATATGCCAAAAGTCTATTTCGCCAAAACACTTGTTTCTTTAAATTTAATAACCGTCCTTGACAAAACTGATTATGTATTTTCCCTTCTTAAAAGTAAAATTAATAAATACAATTGATTGCTTTTTAAATTGTTAATAAAACACACACACATTTTTGCTTTGTATATTTTTAAATTTAAAAAGTTTTGCCTGTTATGATTCCAAAAATATACTTTTATTAAATTTATAACGTAATAAAAACCTTTAAATATAATTCTAATAAGAAAATTCGGTTTAAGTCAATCAGTGCAGCGCAACTCCATAGCTAAATAGCATTCACTAATCCATTTATACCTCATACAAATAAGAACGAACCATATGGAGTGCTAAAGATGTTAGTTTGGGTATGGAAGGGACTACAATCTGGTGGAAAATTTTCTAAATTTATTTAAATCTGGATGGGGGAGGGGTTGGTCACTTTGCCCCAGGCTGCACAAGATACGTTTCAAAATAAAGGAATGATTTTGATAAATAATTAACCTTTAGGGTACATTAGTATCAGAGGTAGGCAGGTAGGAAATAGGCTGTGTACATTTTTACGTGGATGACAATATATTTAAATCCTATGGTAATACATTTGTGAAGAAAGAGATGCTACATTCTCTTTTTAAAAATATAGGTATGTTCATTTTGCCCAAGGCAGCAAAAGATACGTCTCAAAATAAAGGAATGATTTTGATAAATAATTAACCTTCTTGGGTACATACATATCGGAGGTAGGAAATAGGATGTGTACATTTTTACGTGGATGACAATATCTTCAAATCCTATGGTATTACATTTGTGAAAAAAATAGATGCTACATTCTCTTTTTACTAATATTGGTATGTTCATTTTGTTCAAGGCGGCAAAAGATATGTCTCAAAATAAAGGAATGATTTTGATAAATAATTAACCTTCTTGGATACATACATATCGGAGGTAGGAAATAGGATGTGTACATTTTTACGTGGATGACAATACATTTTAATCCTATGGTATCACATTTGTGAAAAAAGAGATGCTACATTCTCTTTTTACAAATAAACAATATGTTTACCAATTAAGAAAATCAATGGCGTTAACAAATCTTGGGTACATTTACATAAGTATATCCGTGAATATCAAAACCCAATTATTTTACACACTTGAAAATTAAATTTTGACAAATGAAGATGGCTTAATATTTCCTTTTGTATAAAAAATTAAAATATTTTTTGTTGTTACTTTGCAAAAAAGTAAAGAGGTGTGTATTTTGATGAGATTAACAATTTTTTTTTTTTAAAAAGCCACTCAAATCTGATATAGGCATGAAAAACAGTTGCGAGATTCTTCTTAGATAAATAATTCTCTGTTTTACGATTTTCTGATAGTGTATAATGTTTAAAAAAGGCAAAAATATGTGTAAATTTATGATGATTTCAATATATATTGAATTCCTGTAATACAAAATATATTTATATCATATATAAAGTTTTTGTTGTAAATTATAGATTAAGTTTTTAAAAAATTTTGAGAGAAAAAAGTTGTAATTCAAGGACACGAAAAGGGATAAATCTAAAGTATTTCTCTAGCGTAGTAATTGTCACTCAATTAATTTCTTTAGTGACAAAAGTGATATAATTAGTGATAATTTATGTAAGGTCATGTTTAGAGGGGGAAAAGTAGTTTAGGAGCGATAGCAGATAAACACTTCTCAAAACTTAATGTTAGAAAAGTAAATATGGTTACATTTTACAGGTTATGAATTGGGATGAGTTTTTGCAATAGCAGTTAGAAATTATAGCAAAGGACCTACCATTATTATCCCGATAATATCGGGTCATTTATTCTAGTTATTACGATTTTATGAACATACATTTTGCTTATAGATTTCTCCTAATTTTGTTCAACCATCACCTTTGCATAAGTAATGTAATACTATAGATGGCCCCAAATTATTTGGATATTTTTATTGTATCCACTCAAACGTTAAGTACAGAAGCTGGCTAAATTTGAAATGAACAAATAACAGCAATCAAAATAATAAAAAGCAAGCAATTTGTTTACAAATTTTAATATCTAAGTATTTGATAAATTACAAACAATTTTTTTTAACATCATACCCTTGACACGAAACAAAATCTATGCTCAAGAAAACTAGAATGTTTTGTTATAAATTGGATTTGATAAAGATTTTTGAAAGACAACATAACAAACTGCAAATAATAGTTCAGAAAACTGCTAGTGAACCATTTCTGTGTAAACTCTTGGCCCAAAGTAATCTAGGTTATCGGTAATATTATTACCGTTTTTGAATTTATTAAAAACAAAACAGTTTGGGTCACCTAGTTTTCTTATCGAAGTATTTTAAAAGTGTATTTTTACATGATTTACCATCTTTCTGTTTATTGGAAGACTTTGAAGTCTTGTCCCCAACAGTGTCAGATTTCCTGTCTGTTGGTTTAGGGCTTCTATCCATGGCAATATGGGCTAAAATTTCACTTTGGATGTTCTTAGGTAATTCTGAAAATACTGTGGGGTCGATTTCATTGGAAACTATTGTACTCATCGTAGTACTCGGTGATGCGACTGCATTACTGGATTTCTTCTGCGATAATAGCATCAAATGTGACTCTGACATTTTAGGAAAACCATTGGTTGATTGAAAATTACTATTAGGGAAGAGAACTTTAGGGGACTGACCACTACCTTTAGATTTAGGGGACTGACCACTGCCTTTAGATTTAGGGGACTGACCACTACCTTTTGTAGACTGACCCTTCCTTTTATGAGACTGCCCACTACCATTAGGAAATGGACCACTATGTTTAGTTGACTGATCACTTTTAGAAGGTGATTGACAACTAACATTGGGTGAAGGACCACCTCCAGTAGTTGAGTGACCACTACTAATAGGTGACTGACCACTACCTGGTTGTAAATGTTTGTTTTCAAATGTTACCGTCCCAAGAGGTAAAACAGATTTAATTGCTTCCCTAGCTGAATTATCGTTGGAGTACTTCATCTTATTTTTGGTGCATGACGACACAGAGTGGACAGTAGGATCCTCATTCACTTTAGATTGTTTGATTGTGCTGCTTGATTCCTCACAGCCTGCATCCTTTGCATGTGTGCTCACTGGTGAAGTGGGTTCTTGTGTTTCCCCAGTAACAGGTAAGGAATCAGCTCCTTCTGTTGATGAAAGTTTCCTGACTTTCAAAGATGATCCTTCATCTGAGCCACGCTCTTCTTCAGCTCTCTTCTGTGGCCTCAGTCTTTTAATGGCCGGAGCCATGGGGGAAAATTGAACAGCCGCGGTGGAGTGTTGAACAGCTGCAGTGGAGTGTGACCTAGTGGTAATTGTTTTAGACATCAAAGTATATCGTCTGCGGCAGTCATCTCCTTCAGCTAGGATCCCATATTGTGCAAGTATTTCCTTCTGCAAAGCATATGGCAATTCTGAAACTGTTTTAGCATCAATCCCTTCAGGCAATAATCTCTGTAAACTATCACTTTCCTCATTTTGACACACTGTCTTGTTAACTGTTTCAGCCATTTCTAAATTCTGACCATGCTTTGCATTGCCATAAATTTTACGCATGTGTGAATTCTTAGCTGATTTTTTGGTATTCATTTTTATATCAGTGACACTATCAGACATTGAATCACTACAAGCTTGTGAAAAGAGGGGTACAGTAGAAGGTTCTCCAAGTCTTGGAATGGGGGTACAACTTTTCTCAGGTATGAAATCTGATATCGTGGTGACCTCAACGTTATTTTGAGCAACCTGTTGATCATGAACAGTTTCTCTTGGAAGCGGTGCATCTGAAGATTTGTGTTTTTTTACTGTTTGAGACGATGGATTATTTACGGGACTGGTTTCTTCTGGTAAAGTAGCACTTCCCTGATGAGAAACTGAGGTCTGCTTAAAATAGTGCATTATGGAACTTGTATTTTCATTTTGTGAGTTCTTTGGTTTAAACATGACAATGTCCCCATCATGCTTTGTACAATAAACAGCTTTCAGTGACTCAGCTGCCATTTTGTTTCTTTTGGAATCTGCATGTTTCTTTAAAAGGGAGCTGATTTTTCCTTTGCCAGTATTGCTTTTAACCAAATTAGCAAAGCTAATGCTCAAGAGTGTCAGATGAAATGGTTTTGAGGGATCTACAAGTTTTTTGAACAAGGTCATTAACACAGGCATGAGTCTCTCACACATCATATCCGTCGCACCTGAAATAATAAAACTAATAGTTAAAGGAAAAACACCTGGGCTTCTGAGGTAGATTTGAGGCATGCAGAATCTTTTTTATAGTTCATATTTTCAGCAATGTTAAAACCTCAATAGAAGCACCAGTACACACTGCACTTAACCAGCACACACTGCAGTTAACCGACACACACTGCACTTAACGGCACACACTGCACTTAACCGGCACACACTGCACTTAACCGGACTAGTCTGTCCCAATTCAAATTAAAATCTGTTTAAAATCCTTTAACCTATGTTTTTTAAAAGCAGAATGAATGTACAGACATTAGCAGTTGAAATAATGATAAATTAAATTATTACATCAAGAAATGGCGTCAGCCGGGCGTGTTTGCACTCTTTACGCCCCCCCCTCCCCCCCAATCACCCCGGCTCGAGGCATCGGGTTTCCACGACGCAACTAGCTCGCGCTGTAGCTGGGACGAAACGGTTGCCTAGGGACAGCTTTCTCAAGGCTGCATTGTTTGAATCCTCGGCCAGAGGCTACCACCCTCGCAACTTGTAATCATGATCCCTACCCTGGCTCTGCCTAATTTTCCGGCTGTGAAGTATCACAACTGGCAGCCCTGTGGGAGCTGTTTTATGTACGGCAGGTACCGAGCACACCCTTTGTCTGCCCACGCGAGGCGTGCCCAGTAGTTCTGTTTCCCGGCACACGCCGAGGGGGTCGGTGGCCGACGCTTCCTAATCGACAAGCCACAACAGACTTGCCAACCGGAAACCGGGAACGAAATAATGATAAATAAATGTTTTTAATCTATTAAAATATGCCCAGTTATTACAAGTAACAATATAACTGCAAGAGAAGCTTATTACAAATAAGCTTATTACAATGCAAATAAATACTCCAAGGAGTTACAATATCTTCAGCAGATAAAATAAATACCAAGATCTACCTTATGTTTGTGATTAATTTTGTACATGTCATAGATCAGTTTTGTACATGTGATACATTAATTTTTTACATGCTTATTTGCATGAAGTTGGGATATTCAGTTAAGTCTTCATAAGCAGTGAACAAAACAGCAGAGACTTTATAATGGTCTATTCACATCTCTTTATAGTCCTCTTACATGTTTCAACTGTCTGGTGCAAACCCGTAAATATCAATCCAGGAACTGGGCACTGTCTGCTTTCTCTTTTTCTGTACACATATTTGCCACCACTTTGCCAAGTTTTATAGCCATCTGCCACTCGTCTGATTGTCAAACGCACTGTTTGAGGGACTCTTCCATCTTCTATTAATCTATTCAGTATAAAAAAAAGTATGAAGAATAAAATGTTAGTGATTAAAAAACTAAATAAACATAAAACAAACATTTTTGATAATTTTATTCAAATATGTTTATTTGAAATTCAACGTGGCCTCTGAATAATGAACTATAAATTTCAGTGATAAAAATTAAGCTTCTACATGTGATATAAATAGAATGGGTTTAATTGGTTGTTGCAACGTTCTGCTGTGTCAATCACTTAATTTTAGTCTAAGTTCAACATTTTTAGATTATTTTCTCATCCATTGTCATTAAAAAAACTGCATGTAAAATCCTGGATATGCAGTAATTAATCCCCATTATTGTAGATAACATGTACAGTAGCAGATTACAAGTACAGTAGAAAAGTAAAGTAGATATTAAGTACAGTAGATAAGTTGGTGTGGGAATGGTGGATTAAACTGAAGTAGATTCAGTCCTCCCCCACTGTTGATTTTTATTATTCTCACTATGTCTCTAATGAAGAACAATGAGACAAACAGAATATTAATTGTTGAATTATCAAAAAACATATTCAGAATTCATCTATATCAATTGAGTGAATATAATTTTATGAAAATATGCAGGCTTTATTCAATTTTGTGTCATTAATTAAATACAAATACTATTTTATTTAACATAAGAACAATGAAAAATTAGCATTTTAAAAAGAAAAACTCACCGTTTTAACAGGCTGATCAGCAAATTTTTAATTCTTTCTTCAGCATCTTTATACTCACTGCAGCACTTAAAAGAATCCTCATCACTCAAGGTCTAGGGAATGTTACAAATATCATCTTCTTCTTTAAGTAAAATCATAAATTACAACAACATTTTTAATTTTAGCCTTTTTTGTTATAACAGTTTTACTTATTTAACATTGCATTAATAAAAGTTTAAGAGTTTGTCCATTCAATTAAGTATGCTCAAAAGAGCTTAGAATTCTCACCTGCGGTAATCCATATTTAAGAACAGGAGAATCATCTACACCTTGGCTGCACTTGATGAGAAAATCTGCTTTGACTGGTCCAAACTCTCTTTCTAAAGTCTGTTTGTCAAAACTCTGCAAATCTTTAATAGTTGTTATTCCAATTTGTTTTAGCATGTTACCTGTAGTTAGGCCTATGCCTGTAAAAATATGAAAATCTTATCTGAAATTACTGTGACTTAATATAAAAGAGAGACAACATTTTGTAAAGAAAATCTAAAATACAATGATGGGATTTATCTCTGATCAAAAATTAATATAATAGTACCATCTGGACATCTCAAAATTAAAATGTATGTGTTCAACAGTTCAAGACTGTTATTAAAATCATTGACTGAAGTTCAATAAAGTCATTCTACCTGGAATTTTTCCAACAGATAACAGAGATGAAATGAGTCCTACAGCCATGTGAGGTAGTAATGATGTCTGCTGATTAGGTTTGTGAACAGCTCCAACCAGTTTGGCTAATAGTTTGTTATGTGCAATACCAGCACAGCTTGTAATGCCCAGTTCTTTTCTTAGAGCTTCTCGAATATCAGCAGCTATCTGAGAGGCAATCTGCAACCTTAATTCACATCCACAATTACATGTAGGTTTAGGAACTTCTAGATAGAAAAGAGGGGAAATTCAGGTAAATAGCAGCAAAAATTTTTAACAAGTATTCACTAATTAAACTACCGGTATCACATTTGCTCTAAAAATAAATCAAATTTCAAGAATGCCACAATCAAAATTTAGCAGTTAGTTGGATAAACCACAATATTTTTACTGAATGAAAAATACATAATTAAAGAAAGGCAATATATATCATTTTGCTGATTTCTCCATGACATTGTTTGCACATTATTTCTATAACAGAAATGAACTGAAATGAAATAAGGAATATTAGGTTTGCACTAATAAGCAAAGTAGATGTATACCAATCTAGGTTTAATTGGTCTCACTATGTATTTTTCTTTAAAACTTTTTATTGTAATTAATCGTGAATATGGTCCTAAGGGAAGCTGACACTGTTCTGCTCCCCTACCGGCTATGCTGCTGAAGATAGTATTTCAAGTTTCTTAGTACAAATACAGGAAAGTGGCCAAAATACACACATTTATCTAAATCAATTATACACACATTTATCTAAATCAATTATACACACATTTATCTAAATCAATTATACACACATTTATCTAAATCAATTATACACACATTTATCTAAATCAATTATACACACATTTATCTAAATCAATTATACACACATTTATCTAAATCAATTATACACACATTTATCTAAATCAATTATACACACATTTATCTAAATCAATTATACACACATTTATCTAAATCAATTATACACACATTTATCTAAATCAATTATACACACATTTATCTAAATCAATTATACACACATTTATCTAAATCAATTATACACACATTTCTTTCAATTTCATCCAAAACCTCTCCCCAAAAATCGGGGATCATTTAAGTGCTTTGCACAATAAATCAAATGATGCACAATCAAATGATGCACAATCAAATGATGCACAATCAAATGATGCACAATCAAATGATGCACAATCAAATGATGCACAATCAAATGATGCACAATCAAATGATGCACAATCAAATGATGCACAAGCAATGTATTGTAAATGCACGTAAAAATAATGAATCAAAATAATTAATCTTGTTAAAAATCTCACCCTGCTGTGAAAAGGAGAGCCGGGTAAACTATGAGGAGAGCCGTGTAAACTATAAGGACAGCCATGTAAACTATAAGGAGAGCTGGGTAAACTATGAGGAAAGCCGTGTAAACTATAAGGACAGCCATGTAAACTATAAGGAGAGCCGGGTAAACTATGAGGAGAGCCGTGTAAACTATAAGGACAGCCATGTAAACTATAAGGAGAGCCATGAAAACTATAAGGAGAGCCGGGTAAACTATAAGGAGAGCCGTGTAAACTATAAGGACAGCCATGTAAACTATAAGGAGAGCCATGAAAACTATAATGAGAGCAATGTAAACTATAATGAGAGCCACGTAAACTATAAGGAGAGCAATGTAAACTATAAGGAGACCCATGTAAACTATCATGAGAGCATGGTAACTATAAGGAGAGCCATGTAAAATATCGTGAGAGCCATGTAAACTATCGTGAGAGCCATGTAAACTATAACACTAGTGCAGTTTGAGACATAAAATAATAGCTAGAAAATTACCAAATAAAAACATCAAAAAGGGTAAGTTACATCATTTTAAAGCTTCACAGATTTGAAAAAGTCTATAGTTATATAGTGTTGACCGATCGTTGTGTAAACTTTAACAACATCACTAACAGAAAAATATAAAAATGTGGACCAAAAATATTAGATGTCAAGTTTAGAGTCTTGGGCATATCTATTTGGGTAAAATTTTGAAGAAATTCAAAAACACCATGCAAGACTCTATTAAAAAATACCTTGATTTACATTTGAGACTTGGAAAGCATTTTCTGTAAGCTGATTCATCTACCCAAAAAGGCTGATTACTTATTTGATCCCAACAAATCAGTAAAAATTTATTAAATATGATGATTGCTATATGTTGCAAGATATTTCAAAATAGTGGTGACTAACTCATTTAAATATATTGACAATGACATATGTAGTTCAATAGTGTATTACTTTTTAGAATCTAATTTACTATGTATAAGTACAAATGTTACCTTCATATTCACTTGATGTATAAACATGACCCAAAAATTCAGTTTTATAATTTCCATCTTGCAACCTCCAAGAAACAAGTTCAGAAACATCTACAAAATTCTCATCCAATCCAAGTCTTTCAACATGAGGGGAGTACTTCTTTATAAACTCTATGATTATGAAAAAGCAAGAATTAGAAATAATAACTTGCAACTGAATATGACTGAAAACTATTCCTCAAATTATGTACCGAGTTAAATAGCTCTTATGTACTTCTTAATATAGGGTTTTGTTTGCTCTTTAAAATATCTAACCTGTGTTAAAAATTTTAAAACTTACCTGAAATCTGATAAGACATCTGTCTATAATTAGTAAGATCTTCACCACTAACCAGTATGAGTTGAGGACACAGTTTTAAAGCGTCAGTCACATATGTACATTTGTTTACACCAAGTTGCCTCGCTACATAGTTACATGTGACTATTATATTTTTCTGTTGTATGCCTGTTAGAAATAATTTCATAATAATCCAATGTATGTCACACATTTCAATGTTACATTAATCAATACATTTTAAATATGACATGTCTTCTGTTAGCAAGACTGGACAACAACTATGAGGAACAAGTAATGTATTCCTACTTGTAATTAAAAAGTGGTGAAACATTATGGATGAGATAAGGCAAGTAAAGAGTAATCCAAAAAAATTATTGAAATGGCTAGTCACACATATTGGATTGTTTACCTAGAGGTTTGTTACATAACTCAGGATTATGTAACATTTCCACTTGTGCATAAAAGCAATCAATGTCTATATGGATGATGCTGCGGTTATGTTCTTCCTTTAAATCTGATGTCTGATTTGCTTATACATAATATAAAAATAAAAAGAAAGTTACAAATGCAATAATTTTATTATATTAGTATTAGTAATATTAGTAATTATTAATAACCTAACTAATGTTAATTAACAGAGGTTAACAGCTAACTGCTGAACTATTTATTTTTAAAAATTGCTTAAGGAAATGCTATTAAGCTCTGCATACTTTTTCTAGTATTTAATGAAATCTGTATAAGTAGAGAGAACAAAAATTATAGATAATTATGATAAATGTAACATTTTATTACTCAAAAATGAATAGCCTCAATGCTATTATGATGAAAATTATTTGTAAAACATATTTTATATGTTTCCAAAACCTGCTAAGTTGACATAAATTTCACTGAAGCCTTGTAAGGTACATGATTTGGCAGAGATGATAACAGCAAATGGCAAAAGGGGAGACAATTTACAAACTTCTGAAGTATTACTCACCTGTACCAGTATTTAATTATTAAGTTATTAATTAACAATAATTTAATGATTTATTCCTAACAATAGTATTCATTTTACTTGTCGTTTTACTTTTTGAAATTTAGCAAAATTAAAAAATATTTTTAAAAACTTTGCAGTTCCGATACTTAACCGTTGATGAGTTATTAATACCTATAATACTGCACATTCTCAATTCGTTTGAATTGAACTTGAAACCAACTATGCCATAACTAAAGACCCCTGGTTCTCAAAGGAAGCAATACCAGGCCAGGGCGGGGGCGCGGGGGGGGGGGGCTGAAAGGCTGGGGATATTTTAGGGCATACTTGGG
>CAXITT010000590.1:5885-35416 GCA_964033795.1 Lymnaea stagnalis | reverse complement strand
TTTGGGGGGGGGGGGAGGGGGGGAGGAGCATACTATTCTAAATGATGGAAAACCATCAATGACTAGCTTCAAATATTGTTTGCTACTTATTTAAAGGAAAATACAAAATCATGTGTCTTTCCACACTTTGTGCCATTGATTGCAAACATTTGATATCATTAGCTAAAAAAAACACAAGTGGTCGCCATTTTTACAGTAAATTAAATGTAAACACATCCTCAATGATTATTCCTGATACTCTGTGTCCAGAACCATTTAGATTTTGCTGCTTCTCTCTGCCATTTATTAGCGCACACATGCTTCACTTGATAATGACTCAAAAGACGTCAAGCACAATAATGCTTGTATTTGTATTTCAGAAATATTTTCAAAATTCAATAATAATGATTTAGCAATTACAGGAGAATTAGATTCACATTTTTAAATACAAAGTCTCCCTTACTTTGGTATTAGAATTAACTCTAATATAGGGCCATCTCCATTTATACCTGTACTAAGTCTAAATCACAAACGAAGCCCAGGCAGACCATAATTTAATTAATTTGTACACTGAAATTGAATCGAGATTTATCAGCCTATGCCACTATGCCTATTAACTATAGTCTACTATAGACTATACTAGCACCCACTTGGCGGCCCGCGAAGTAACGAAATATTCTTTATTATTAAAAATTATTATTTTCGCTTTCGCCTCTGTCCTATTGTCTTTTGGCCCGCACAAGTTTTTCATTCATAAAGTATTACGGCCCGCACAAGTTTTTCATTAAGTATTACGGTATGCCTGGGCTATACTATACTAATAAAAACTTTAGATTTATTTTATAAGTATAGTATGAACTTTACTCTGGACCAGAGGCGTAGCGAGGGGGGGACAGATGTCCCCAGGCGCCAGCTAGTTAGGGACGCCAAAATGTGCTTTGATATTATTTTATTGATGAAAATAATGGGTTTGAGAGTTGAAAAAAAGAAAAAGGGGCGCTTTAAAATGGATCTTGTCCCCGGGCGTGAATCTTGTCCCCGGGCGCCAAACACCCTCGCTGCGCCTCTGCTCTGGACCATCCTACAAAAAAAAATAGCTATAGTATAGTATAGTCAGTATAGTGTCAATACAGTATCATGGGCGATAAAATGGATTTATAAAATAGGCTATTTTATAGTCTATATTATTACCGGTATTAAATTAAATACTACTACTATTACTGGCTACTCAAGGTTCAAGGCTATGGAACTGGGGGAAAAAAAAATTAGGCCTAGGTCTAGCAAGCACTATCGGATCACCTACGCTAGTGTGGTCTATTATTATAGTCTATAAAAGTTCTATAATATAAGAAAATAGCAGTTTGGTTGAAATAAATTTATAATTAATAATATTAAATGTTACATTTCTTTCGGAAATGGTTATGTGAATGTGCAACAAGCACTTCATTCAAATGAACTGAGTCTGAGTCGACTGGTTTTCTCCATGCTTCTTCTTGCCGATCTTCGCTATCGACGTCAAATTCAAATTCTTCTTCAGTAAAATCGGAGATAGGTACACTATATCTCGATGAACCTTGCATTTTCACGGTTCATGCTATTTGAAATATTGAAGACAGGTCATATCTATAATATTATAAAATTATAATGAATTAATGAATGTGATCTTCTTATAATTTTAGGTTCGCGCAATTTTTTTTTTTTTCTCTGCACATCATACTGGGGATAGCATCACATAGGCAATAACAAACATACTTTTAATAATTCGGTTTATATTTTGATATTTTCATTAAGATAAGATTCTTTTATGGATCCAAACAAATGAAAATGTTTTATGATTGCATTATTCATTTTCAGCACATAAATAAAACAATTTGAACACACGACATTTATAATAAATTATTTCAAACAACCATTCAGTGAGTTCTCTTACTCTACTCTTAGCCAAATTGGGGACTTATTAGTTCTCATTAAGATGTGTGACTTTAGAGGGAGCACGCTGGTAATTTCGTACAGATTGGGGAACTAAAGAATTTATATATCTTTCAGTCCTCGCCCTGATGGAAAGAATTCTTCCCGAACGGCCCGATCCTAAGTATCTGTGATGAAGAGGGTGTTAAGCTCTGTCAATATAGAAAGTTAGCATTAAATTGTAGGGTATATTGGTATCGTCATCGTGTTGAGGTAAAGCTTATAACTTTAGATGTAAGACGGGTCATTGTTGACACATTCGACATTACTCACAAGTTGCTAAAAATATGTAGGCCCTATGATTCAAGATATTATAATTTAATTTAAACACGCAATTTGAATTTGTATGAATTATTTTTGGTAATTTTCAGTCTAATTCGTATAAATAAAGAAATCATTTGTCCCTCGGCATCGGCTTAGTAGCATCCAGAATGAGCTCAATTTTTTGTAATAAATTCATTTTCATACATTTAAATTATGTATTTTATACTTTTTTAATTATTGTAATTAATTCATTAAAATTGACGCCACTTTTCTCCTGGCATGTTGTACCACTCGTCTACACAGCTAATGCCCCACTCTTCCACAGGCATAATGCCCCACTCTTCTAAATCTAAATATAAGTTGCCCCACTTCTTTACAACATATATCTATGTTGCTCCTAATCTTCTACCTGCTATTTGCCCAACTCTTCTACAGCTATCTTGTCCCACGCTTCTATCAGCTATGACACCCCATTCTTGTACCAGCTATGTTGTCTAATTCTGCTACAGATATGTTACCACACTCTTTCACCAGCTATGCCACCCCATTCTTCTACAAGCTATGTTGCCCCCTCTTCTATCAGCTGTTTTGCTGGTACAAATTTCTAATGCCCTGTTAATAAGATAAGTAAGTGACAATGATAAACAATTTCTTTAACTCTTAGCACCACTTAACCGGAACTCGTAGCAGCACGCCTCGTTCTGCTACAGGAACATCTCTTGTGTTGGCAGCATGCTGGAAACACTGGGCTGGTCCTCATTGGAGGCTCTCCACGATGTAAAAGATAAATAATGGGCTGGTCCACTGCTCCAGCATTAAACAGAAACTCGTCCTTATCCTCCCCCCCCCCAGACAGCGACGAGGCCATGGCAGGCAGCTCCGGCTCCTAAAAGCGAGAACACAATCCAGGAACTGATCGTTCCTGTCAAAGACAATCTCACCGTGTCATATATAATAGTAGTGTAGTGTATGTCACTAATTATGATTTTTGTGTTGCCTGCTACTCCCCCCCCAGACAGCGACGAGGCCATGGCAGGCAGCTCCGGCTCCTAAAAGCGAGAACACAATACAGGAACTGATAGTTCCTGTCAAAGACAATCAGGGACTGGAGCAAGCTTCCAAAAGGAACAGTTGAGGTGAAAACACTTCCGTCTATTGCCCCAGGCCTTCCAACCCTCAGTTCGTGATACCCTCGCTGGGTAGCCCTTGCAACCAATGAAATATCCACTTCATTAACAGGCACAGAAACATTGCAAACTCCCTCTACACCAATAGGAGCCAGAATGATCAATACATCATTGATCGTGGGCCCTAAATATATAGAAAAGTAGTTCTCAAATTTCCTAATGCCGCTACCATTTCCTACAGTTCCTCATGTTGTGTTGACCACCAACCAAAAAACTATTTTCGTTGCTAGTTCATAATTGTAGAGTATATGTGTTTTCCGATGGTCTAAGGCGACTTCTGTGAAAGGGTCGCCACCCACGGGGTGAGAACCACTGATATACAAGAAGAGATGAAGCTAATAAATAAAATAAAAAAATTAAGAAGCTGAGATCTGCCCAAAAAGTTCAATAGTTGTTGGAATTTCATTTTTGTTCCAATGATATTACAAATTTTAATTTGATAATTTGAGGCCATGGGGAAAGCAGTGGATAGGCCCGAATCGAATAGATGAAAAGTAAAAGAATGATGTCAAGTCATCTGCCCACAGTTATTTTTGTTATTAATAAATTCTACTCTCAATTCACGTTTCTTATAATTAAAGTAATAAAATTTATTTTAACATTTACGAAATTTTGTGGGAATATTGTCATATGATAATCATATTTGCACTGTTATTAAGTTGCCCATTTTTGCAACGGGTATTGTGAGTAAGTACGTTGTTCTGGATCATGGCCTCAGCGCAGGTTGTGTGAATTTATGTGACGACACAGCACGGTAGCCTTATTTTCCAGAGGGCCATGGTCAGTATCTGGGAATCGCTGATCCGGATGTCTGTGAAAAACCTCTATGAACATGGAAAACCGGATGTTAAAGTTGTAATCTAAATCCCAACTTTTACTTTCCATATCAGGTTATAACTGATTGGTTGTTATCTTACGTGTAGTTATCTTGTTTTGTATTGAGCCCAGCTACCAATTGATGTCATGCATAAGTCAAGAATAAGTATTTATTACAATTTTGAATGCATCAATGGAAATAATAATAACATACGATTACTATGCATTACCTTCTTAACAGGTTTTATGTACACGTTGTTAACAAATTTTTATATTGGAGTTAGTATGATGAGTATGGGCATGGGTAAGTTTTTTAACTTATCTTTGATTCTTTATTAATCTTTAGTCTTTAGCCTTAACTTAGCGAGTTTAATTTTTATTAATTTTAAGTTTTAAGGCAAGTAGTAAGTGAAGTCCACAATGTCCACTTATTTAACTTATTAATTATTATGTATTAGTATTAGTATTAGTCCAATAATATTAGTTAGCATTATTTATTATTATTTAAGGATTAGTCTTAGTTAAATTAGTTAGCATAAGTCCATAAGCCGCCCATGCCATAAGCCTCTAGCCTCTAGGCCTAGGCCTATTCAATCATTGTGTTTTTCATTATTTATTTTAAAATGTTTAGTTTAACTTAACAATAACAAGGCACAAGGAAACAGTGGGGTAGGGGCAAAACTAGAACTGACAGGGAGCATTAAAATTGTAATCACATTGCAGCACTGCTAGAAAAATATCAGATCAGATAGCTCAGATAGGCACTTTTTCAAACAACTAAAAATTTAAAATAATACCTTTTTTTTTTTTAGATTCATTTTTTACATTTATATTTAATATAATAATATATTGTTTTAAAATATATTTAGTTGACTCGCACAAGGTTCAAATGGTTAAGTGACAGAGTAGCACTTGCTTCTCTTTCATGACCAGGTTATATTCCTAATTATGTTTTTTCCCTTGCCCTTACTCCTGTAACCTAAATTATAACCCCATAATAAAAAGAATAATAATCGTGATAAATTATGAAATGGAATACTGTACTGCAATAGTATAGTTTATCCAAAACTAATAATTGAAATAGTAATTCTAGTATAATTATAATGATTTAACGAAACTGTATAACTTTCATGCCAAATAATATAATAATAGGTGCTCGATTGATCAGCATCTACAGACTAAGGCAGGCAGGCTGATTAATCATAATCTTCCCATTTGCTAATTTTAAGAACTAAGCTAAGCTTGGTTAATTTTGTTCAAAGAATCTTCAACCTCAGTCCTGGTTTAGCAATGTTATTTCCGTCCAAATTATTGAAGTGAAACACTTTAATCCTAATGTAATAAAGGTGTGCTATGTAGCTTCATAGGCCAAATAAAAGCAATATTTTTTAAAGACTTCATTTTTACATCTGTTTACAGTCACTGCAGATACAGATATGGCAACAGCACCAAACGAATTTATTGTTTTTGAATTTGAAGACTCTCTATATTTTGAGATAATTTGGCCAGAATCACTAATGTATACTTACAAACTTAAAGAGGCTAAAGACTTTGGAACAAAATTTGTAAGTACTGGTATGCTCTTATTAACTAAATTCTCAGAAATGTCTTTTATTTCAGGGTCCAAAATGGCTTAACAACTTAACAAGTCAGTGTCCTTAGTACTGGAGAATTTATCATAGTCATGAGAACATTACAGACTAGACTATGACTTTTCTCTTGTTGTAGGAAGTGAAAAAGGGGGAGGGTGGCATGGGTTGCTGGTGGAACATTTGACAAAAGCCTCATATTCAAAAAACATTAAATATACACATGGACTTATTCATAAATATACGCACTTAGCATAATACAGGCTTAAATATTAAACTATGTACACATTTAAACATAGAATTTTAGCTAAGTTAAAGTTATGTGTAGGCCTACTATGAATTTTGATACCAACCAGTTCTGATGTTAACAATGTTCCCTCTAAGGTTTGTTGGTTCGTGTGCAAAATCATAAAGTTGAGTGCAAATTTTTACAGCATCAATTTTTTTGCGCGCAAAATTTTCAGCCTACAGCCACTTAAGTGGAAATTAGCTGCGCAGCATCTGTGAGATTACTGCGCAGCCGCACAGCTTAAAGGGAACATTGGATGCTAACATATACTTGTAACTAGACTAACATAAAAATATGAACAATTAATTTCTACCAAACTGAGATTGATACCTGTATGAAATCCAAAACTGGCTGTGAAAAGGTTGTTAAAACGAGAGGATCCCGGCCAAACAGGAATGTATGGTATTATCGTAAGCCTAATAATAAATGTTTTTTCAACATTATAATTTATAATTTAACAATTTTTTTCTTAAACTTTATTCATAGAATTTCAATTCCTATCATTTTGCTTACTTTCTTATCTTACAGGACACCTTTCATCAAGGAATAGAGCTTATATTAGCCGATCCTATTGAAGCATGCCAGGATCTCTATAATGATGTTCGAGGACTTGTTGTATTAATTGTTAGAGGGTGGCTATTTTATTTTTTAATCTTAATTAATCATTTTGTATACTTAGGATACTTAGACATAGATATAAAATTTATCAAGGCTATACAAATACAATAGTTCATTGATTTATTTCATTAACTTTTAACAATTAATGAGAACTAATAAGTCCCTGATATGGCTAAGAGAACTCACGAAATGGCTGCTAGTGAAAAAATTTATTACAAATGTCTTTTTTCAAATTGTTTTTTATATGTGCTGAAAATGTACAATGCAATCATAAAATATTTCCATTTGTTTGGATCAATAAAAGAATCTTATCTTATCTTATAAGAAAATACCACTATTAATAAATTCTCTATTATTTCCTTTATCAAATTTATTCAAGCCTGTATGGTAACATCACTTCATTGTATTTTATTTTATGGACCTATTTATTAATTTAACTTTTTGGCAGGGAATGTTCTTTTCTAACAAAAACCAAAATAGTTGAGAAGGCAGGTGCTCTGGCAGCCATTATTACGGATAACGATGAAACAAATGATAACACAATGATAGACATGATTAATGACAGCACTGACCGAGTTGTTCGCATTCCTTCATTTTTTCTACTAGGAAAAGATGGGTGAGTTTTTTGTGTGCCAAAGGTAACTTACTTCATTAATAATTATTTGCATTCATATATGCTATATTAAGAGTCATGAGTTGTTTGATACCGAGTTATTTGGTGCATACATTTACAAATATTCCCACACATTTAGTAGATCATGGCCTCTTATTGGAGGAAAACACTTTTTGTAAACTTGGCCCAGAAAAGAAACATTTTGTTCCCAGCTATCTCAAACTAATCATTAAAAAAAAAAGTATGGTACTTTAAATTTGAAAAAGAAAAGAGGAGTTTTGAATGTGGCCCCTTTTTACTTGGATATATATTCAACTTAATCTGAACTTTTTCACTTATTTAAAAGTAATTAAAATCAATGTAGGCCTACAAAATTATAATTTATATCTGCTTAAATTTTTTTTAAAACATTCATTTTCAGGTCAATGATCAGACGACAGCTTAGTATTGTCAGATCAGACAGAGCGCTTATCAACATCCCCATAAATCTGACAGGGAAACCCCAAGTTGCAGCCAGGAGACCACCATGGACAATCTGGTGATGGTGTGAAAATGAGATAAGGATCATTTGTATATGTGCCTTATTTTATTCAAAAAAGATTTTTTAATGAAATTTAAAAGTGTTTGTTTAATATTTGTAAAAAGTTACACTACAGTTAGCATTTTAAAAATAATATGGTACCAATGTTGTTCTTTATCATAGTTTATAGCTACACTGTTCCCTCAATTTGAATGGTTTCGTATTGCCATCTTCGATATTGCAGCACTTTTACCAATACCGGTACTAATATTTCAGAGTGTGGGGTAAAAATTTCTGATTGTGGATTCTTCAGTCTGTGTTCCGTGTTGAACAGATGATGAGTTTAAAAGTAGTATAGTATAAATTATAAATGTGATCTTTTCTTTTTTCATTATTCACTCCCGATCAGTTAAGTGCATAAAAAACACAATATCTAGTTATTGAATGCTTTAAAAGACCAAATGACACTACAGGTCTTTTTTTTTCTTCTCCCCTGCCCCTATAATAAAAAATGTCTTGCATATCATAATGGTACTGCTTGAGTAGATGCCACAATATCAATATTATGCAAACTGTGATTCTCATTACCACATTTTGACCTGGGCAGCAATTTCGGTAAACATCGCCATGAAAAATGAGGGAACACTGTACTGATATGTTTTTTTTATGTATTCCTACCATCATGTTAGCATAAGAAGAAAAAAAAAAAGTTATGTTCAAATATTTTAATACCACTAGTCTCAAACCCACTAGTTCTAACTTTGATAAATAGTATTGTTTACTATTATTATTGGAAAATATTTAAATAAGCTAGGTAAATTATTCACCTCGACCTATACTGTGCAATAAAAAAAACAATGCTGTGTGTTTCAAAAGCTTGGATATGTTAGTATTAACCATTTGATGCAATTACATGTATATGCTTATTCAATGCTCTATTAACAATTCAACATTTTTGTCTCACAAAGATTATTTATTTTTATTTTTAACTTAAGTTTTACCCATGAAATGGACTATTTCTTAGTAGTGACCTTTTGGCGTTAAAAGTGCCTTACTTTATTGGAGAATAAAGATGTATGTTTCAGTGGCATTTTTGTCCCATTTGCCCTTGAGAAATACTGAATTTTTCTTTGATCTTCTCACACTTTCAGTATGTATTTTCAAGAAGTTTAAGAGCTGAAATTAGATTCTGTTATTCAATACAGCCCATGTCCAGCAAAGCATTGGATCTTTACACCTCACCACTAAACAGCTGTAAATAAGTCTGTTGTGTAAATGTGTGCTTGTGGTTCTTTTGTATGTTTTCTTTCAGCTACTGTTGAGTTGATCTCAATCTTAGTTGACTTATTTAATTTGGTACGTAACCGAATCGAGTGTCCTAAGTAAGCTACCTTTATCGGTAACAAAAATGTACTTTATCGGTAACAAAAATGTACTTTTTTGTTTATTTAAATTTTTAAAAATGTATTTTGAAATAATTTGGTTGCAGAGATTTTCCTTGTGATCTTAATGTTTGCATGACTGTTGCTTTATTTGTGCTCTTTATACAAACTGTGATAGCAAATCAAAACCACAACACCAGCCAGATGTTAAATTTCTCTCTATTTCTCAGTGAAAACAAGTCTTATTTTATGTATCATACAGCACGGAGGGCGAGGGCAACGTACCTGCCAGCGGGCCCCATGCAAGACCTTAGGGGAACTGTATTGCTTTTGTAAAATGTACAAATAGTGAATTATTATCTGTAAAAAAAAAAACTTGGAAAATTTATAATCACAGCGAACTTAGTATTACTATTACTCATCTGCTAATTTTTAAACTTATTTTTCAATTATTGTCTGGAAAATTATCGAGCAGCACGCCTAAAACATTAACTCTGCACAAAAAGGTTGACCACACCTTAAAAAATATCATCGGGTGCCTTGAAGTTGGAGCAGAATTTTTTCTTTTAAAAAATAGCCAAAGCAAGTTTAATTATCTAACAAAGTTCCATATTTCATCATATTTCCTGATCATTTTTATATTTTTATTTTATCCCTTACATTTTACAGACTGAAAGCTAAGATTTATCACATTGTTTTAAATATGGAAAATGAAGCTTCACTTAGCCTTACCTCGACCCCTCAGGGAAAAAGTACATTCCTAAAATATGTTCACTTTTCAAATCTTCAAAGCTATTAATTTATGACAGAAATGATGTCCTTCATGAAAAACAGTAATCTTTTACATGGAATTTTAACTTTTAAACACTTAAGGACTTCGATATCACATCAGGGTCTAAAAGGGTTATTTTATATTTTGGTCAGGTTCACTAAAGACGTTTTTCTTAATGTGTACTTAGGGCCTATCTATTATGATAATGAACATAGTGTTTTTTCCTTCATGGCAATGAGTACCCTGAACTTGCTGAAATTTCCTATCTTTTTTTATTTTAAAACAGCCCCAAACCAACAGCTACCAGTTAGCATTAAATAGAAACAGTTAATACTCTTTTGAAATGGCTGACCTCAGATTAGAACTTATTACATAGTGTTTTACTTTGCCTTTTCTAAAGCATTTGTTTAAATTTTATTAAAATTGCTTTGTGTTTCTTAACTCTTGGTAAAAGAATTTATGATCACAAACTGCTGGTACTATAATGAAAACTTTGTCACAACACATTTTTTTTTATAACTAGTATATTTTTTAAGCTATTTGGAGGGAAACTAGTTTTCAAATCAAAGACTATTATTACAAATATTCCCATCTACCACTTGTCATTCTTTTAAAGTGTTTTATTAATCAATCAGTGATTTTACTTTGTTATGATGTTGCATGAAATCCCAACATGTAAAAATTCCCAGTGTTTTATTTTACATAAATGGATTGATTCAATAATTAAATACTTTGGAGAAAAAAGTCTAATGGATTCCATATTGATTATATCTAATAATTACCAGATATATCCCGCTTCATATTATTAATGCCTTTAAATAAACTTAAGCTTCTAGTTACTATTATTGAGTTTTAATTTCTGAAACCAATAAAAAGAACTATATGAATATGCAAACCATACACATAGCTTTCCATTGAAATGAAGATACAAATAACATCAAAGTGTACACAATTTATTCATGATGCTCACACCTTCCTTAGTGTCTGCCTCTCACACTGACTCACCAGAATACTTTGGAACTTACAATGGATAAACCCTAAAAAGAGTACACCCTTCCTTATTTATTACTTCTTACAGAGAGCACTCTTCCATGATGACAATGTTACTTTGCGACTGAAGAACATTGGTAATTAGTAAATATATACACATATCACTGTCAAATTTTCACAATGCAATGAAATTAACATCTGCGTTCAATGAAAGGAAATAGGAGGTTCAGCAAATAATAAGCGTGGCTAATAGTTATATTTACACACACAAAATTAACGTTTTTCCTTAATACGAAAGCACTATTGTTTGCCCAATTTAAGTTATCAAATCAAAGTGGCTTAGCTGAGGGAAGAGGGAGAAAGAGAGGAAAATATCCCCTGAATTGAAGAGCATATATATAAAATCTGTGCCTACTCCCCCTTCTTAACTAAATAAGCTCACTGTCAACATGGTGTACGGTAGCACAATTAAAAAAACCAACACTACTATTTTAACTACTACTTATGAATTAAATACTTCTGCCAAGTTTTTATATCTTTTATTCTTCAAGTAAAAATTTTATTACCATTGCATAAGCTTCTGAATGTCTTCAGAAACAAAGAAAATGGTCAAACATTGAAATATTAACTTGCATAAAAAGTGTGTGAAACCCTCATTTAAATATGATAGATCATAATAAATAGTGCTAAGATTACATAAAAAAAGCTTGACCGACCTAAGATTGTCAACCTGACATTTGCATTAGCAGGACAAATAATAAAACATTATGGCAAAAGTTTTTAATTAAAACTTTAAAAACTAATAAATATGTCTGGTAATGGTTATTATTACTGTGCATATCTAGTGAGTTCATAACAAAACCAAGTCTGAAGGAAAAAAATATAGAATGCTATGCATTATGATTATTTGGAAAACTACCCAAAATACACAAGGCCTTTACTTTCAATAATACTTCTCTTTCTGGATTCTACCTCAATTAGTTATAGTTGAATTATATACTTAGTGTGTATTTGATAACTTCAATTAGTTTTTAATTTTGTAAAACAAAAATAAACAACAATTACAAAAGAAACCTTTTAAGTGAAACTTATAAGCTGTTCTTCCTTTATGTTGGGGATGCAAAGGAAAAGGAATAGAGCAAAGTTACAATATCACAGTTTCATTGAAAATTGAAACACCAAACACAAAGATTATTTTTCTTCTGCTCTATTTGTTCTCCCATTCACAGATGAGACAAAACAGCCACATATTTGAAAGCTTAAAGTATTAACAATTACATGTATAATAAACTAGCTTTCACTTCAAACAATATCTCCAACAGTTAATACATAAGGGAGAAAGAAAAAAAAATTTGGGAGGATTTTAAAAAAAAAAATATTAAGAAAATTGAATTACCTTTTATCTGGGATGCTCTTGTAAAGTTCAGAACAAAAACATTCACTTTATTCTAAACTTTATTCACAAAAATAAAATTTATTAGAAGCCGCCAATGGCAATAGAAAATCTTTGTTACACAAGGAATTGGATGTTTTATCATTTTATTCATATTACTGAAATAATTTATCGATGGCAGAATTAATCCTCTAAGCTTAGTAAATAGCTAGAAAGATATGAAAGTCCTCAAGCGTCTAATATGGAGGTTAGTGAGGGGGTGGATCTGTATCAGAAGCTCCCCTCTGTGGTGGCATGTGTTTGAGCATGCTCCTTTTTGCAGTAGCGGGATTTAAGCTTCTTTCTCTACCCCCATGAGGAGTAGATGAAGCCCTGCTTTGCATCATATTAACCCCACCTGACGAACCTAAATTTGGACCATGCACTGCCACAGAATTTGGAACGGTGATAGGACTACACACTTGGCGTGCAGTGGCAGCATTACTCACATGACCCCAAGAACTTTCCCTGTAAGTGCCAGAAGACACAGGTCTAGCCCCATAATTCCCTGGCACTTTTTCTACTGCCCCTCCCACAGCTTTGTCCACAGTCTTGGTGCTGCGGTGTTTACTGTGTGACTCATTTGTATTTCTATTCTCTTTTTGAACTGGTGAAGCCTCCTGCTCCACATCAGACTCTGGTGAACGAAGAGCCTCCAATATGGAACTTGGATCCTCTCCATCACCCTCTGTTATCAAGCTGAGTTGCTCTGTCAATGTGGCCAGAAGTAACTCCTGTACAAATACGTTACGCTGTGAGATGTCATTCTCTCCACCATTAGCTCCAAGATCGCATCCTGCAGTCTCAGCACACAACCTGTGAAGATGTGAAGAAAAAGATAACATTAACATGTAAACATATTAGACAATGCTTACTCAAACTTCGATTAAGTAATTGAATTTGAATTTCCAGGCTAGCAGAAAAGTAAGCAAGTTGGACTTATAAGGTATACATGTATATGTTTCATTTTCAGCATTTAATCTTAGAAGTGATTGACCAGCTCAAATTAAGATGCTCCATCAACAGTTGCTTTTCTTACCATATATAAATATTAAGCTCTGATCACAATTTGTTGATCATATTCTTCATATACAGTTATACAAAAAGCAATCGGTTCTAATCCTGGATCATTTACATGCCAGACCTGTTTACCCTTAAACGCTTAAAATCGTACAATATCACAAAATCATTTAATACATTATCTTAATAGTAAAAAATAAACATACAGTATATATAATGTATACATCTAAAAATCTTACATGGTACGCCAAAATCGTAAGAGTAAACAGGTCTGTTAGATGCTTACTTTGTTAGAAGAAACTGTGAATCTGTTTTGGTAGCTGTGGTTGGGATGCTAGCAGGTTCTGGCTGTGAAGGAACTGTATTATTTGTGGCTGGTGGTTTACTTGCCTCTGCCTGTCTTCGCGGTAGGCGTTCCAACTGTTGCCTAAAACATTGTAAATTAGCACAATGAAAATAATGAATAAATATGAAACACAATTTAAATCATATAAAGGTATAATACCAAAATTTAAAAAAAAAAAACAAAAGCTAATTTATTGACTTTTTTTTAGAGCCAGAGCCACAACTTGAGCTAGAGCTAAATTAGGCCATTCAGGGTTAATACACATTTGATATCATCTAGTCTTTTGCCCCTGAACAAACAGGATCACCCAAGCAACACAATTTCCCGGCGATTAAGCACTTCCAACTATTTATTTTGAATGTTACAAGAAAAATCAAAACAAAACCTTTCAGCGCGGGAATTGTCTGAAGTACTTCTGATTCCAGTTAGATGCAGGAAAGTGTCTTGATTCAGGGTCTGGGGACTCAGTCCCCAGTAGCTGAAGAAAAATCTTAGATTAGGCTTCATATTCAATCGCTTAGGATTTTTTCTTAGAAGATTCATAAATGTAATGTCCTTAATATTAACAGAAATGACTGCATTCCAGTTATAACAGTCATGCTCTCAAATATCAATTAGGATATATTTCTTTACACTTTATTTCACTAGCTTTACATGCAGTTATAGATTACTGGTATATTCAATATCGGTAAGCTAAAATTTATTATATGTTACCCTACAATGTTATGGTGTTTTAAACTTAACTTAAAATAAATCAATCAATGAGCGTGGATTCTATTGACATGAGTCCACAACTTCAGTATAATGGAAAGTTAACTCAGAGAGTTCATGTCCCTCACAGTTGCTTAGGAAAACAAAAAATTTGTTTGCATACCATAGACTATTTTAGAACTCTAAAGATGAATTTAAGAAAGATTACCAATTCTTAAATAATAGTGGAATTGTCTAATAATGTATCATAAAGATAAAGCACACATGGGCAATACCGTGTAAGTGTTTCTGGTGGCCTATCAGTATAGAGGATCTTTATTGGTAAGTTGTTGTTTTTTAACCTCAAGGTAAAATAACACTTACCACGCTTTCAAAAATGTTCTTCCTACTGCATTATAAGCCCTTTAATTATCTTTTTATAACTTCATTGAGATGCATTAAATGTTACCCTTGTAATGTTGACCAAAACCAGTATTAACAAATATTACTTAGTTCTGCAGAAAGGTACCGGTACATGAGTTTACAATGCCTCATTTAAAAATTACTTTACTTTCAAGGGGAAAACATTTTTAGTATTGTTCCAAGAAAATTTAAACAATTTAGACAACTTGAATTAGTCATGATTCCAAAATTACTTTACTTTCAAGGGGAAAACATTTTTAGTATTGTTCCAAGAAAATTTAAACAATTTAGACAACTTGAATTAGTCATGATTCCAAAATTTCTCCTTTAAAAAGCTCAAAAAAAAACAACAAAGTAAATGCTCACAAGGACCTTAATTGTAAAGCAAAAATAATAACACCTACCCACAAAATTATTTTAAAAAACAATATGTGTATCAACCCTGAACATTCTAAATAGTTTTTATCTAGATGTGAATACAATTTCAAATTAAAATTCATTTATTAATTGAATTTACAAAAAAAAAAATGGTGAACATCTTAATTAAATAACATACATATGAACAGCACAGAAATGTTTACATACTTAGTGACTGACCTAGTGGACTGTAACTGCATTTCCAGCTGTTGTAATTGGGAAGAAACACTTTGTGCTGCCGCAGCACGGCTACGTACACTTGACAACTGTGATAACAGCTCTGTTAAATAAATTATAACCCAATATTTAACATTTTATCTCACATCTGAATAATAAAGACAAAAAGATGCTAGACTCAATTTGTGTATAGTTGGACACTGTTTAAAATAAAGATTTTTTAAAAACAATTTGCTATTTAACATATAAAATAATTAAAATGAATAGTGCATGCCTATGATTACAATTCGAATGCGAGCATATAAACTTGTGGTTGTTTAAAAAAAAACAACAAACCTGCTATGGGATCCATATTTTCACGACTGCTGGGTGAAAGACCAGTCAAAGTTGATGCACCTGAACCAAAATGTTGCATGTTGGCGCGGCGAGTCCTTGAGCCACCAACGCCTCGACCAGGATGAGGAATTCGCCGAACATGGCGAAGTCCAGGTGGTTCATCGTTCATAAAATTAAGGATCTAACATGAATTTCAACCATTGTTTGTACAAGTGTGAGAAGAAAAAACACACAATCTGCACTGGAGGCTATTCTTGGTCAAAACACAGATCATTAGACAAATGCACTGAAGTAGCATTGTTTAAGTGGCAATGCATATTTTATAATATTTATCATACCAAGCTTAATAATAATTGTATATCAAAACATTCAATTTTTTGCAAATATATCATTAGATAAAATAAAATGAAAGGATATGAAATCTCTGGGTGTCCTATGCTCAACAGTCAAATGAGATGCAAAGTCATCAGTCACATGATTAGGGTCACCTCCAGGTAAAGAAGCACAAATAGGACAAACCTGTTTTTTAAATGAGAAAAAATAATGGTCATATTGTGTTAAAAAAGATATACCTAAATTATTAAATTTTTTAACTTACTTGCTTCAGAGTAACAAGTTAGCCCTCCTACATGGCCCTGAATAACTAGTTGTTAAAGTTAATTCACATATTCCCTCTTGTTCATATTAATAGGTTTAAGGCAGTGGTGTAGTCAGAAAGGCCAATGACAGAGCTGTCAAAGGCAACAAGTAGGGTAGGGGGTCAAGGCGTAGGAGAAGGGTGGCGAAGAGAGTGGACCGCCCCGAATGCAATTATTTGAGACAGTGTTTTTAAATTATAGAATATTATGGCAAGTTCTTAGCTTTGGAGTAATTTCATATCATACATGAATACATGATCATAATATTAATTAATGGATCTTTTCTGATGCTGCATTAGCTAAGCTTTAACTGAATACAATTTTGCCAAATAGGGTCTTACAAATAAAATTTCATTTCTGTTTTGGTCATATAGGGGGTTATGCCACTGGCTTAAGGTATGTAAACAATGCATTTCACTCTCTATCATGCTACTAAGTAACATGATAAAATAAGTTATAGTGTGCAGATAGGACAGTGAAAGTAAGCTCATATATAACAAACAAATAACAGTACGATATGTCATCAAACTTTACATAAATTTTTTTAAAAACATCTATGCTTCTGATTTTTTTTCAAAATCAACTAAAAAATATATGTATATATATGATATACAAATCCTACTTTGTGCAGCATGATGTATTGTGATAATGTGGAATGATACAGTGTTTTGTATCTTGTAAGCATTTCAAACAGTTAAAATTTTCTTACCACTTCAGCAGAGGTGTCTGCATGATCCGCTGAAACATGCTCATGGAGGCTTGATTCTGAAAAACCCATCTTCGAACAATGTGGGCAAGTGTAAGACTGAGGTTGCTCTGCTGTCAAGGCTTCACCACCATAATACACATCTGTTTAAATTAAACGAAGATGGATTTATCTATAAAAACACTCAGTTTTCAAAAGGACCTGATTCTCTGAGCTGTATCTGAATGAACTTTAGAATACTACTCTTAAAATTGTCTGTGATTACAGTTAAAACACTGCTTACTAACCTAAGAGGGGAAAAGGGGATACAAGGTATGGAAAAGAAAATAAGCTTGTTAATTTTCAGGAGAGACCTTTCCCATATTAGAAGATGTCATTAAACATTACATTTACCAGTGCATATTATAATTGTAGACCGTTAAAATATATAAATTAGATGGTAAGTTTAAAAATGTGAATTATTTCATGTTTCTGTTTCAAAGAACTAAAATAAATAAATATATTAAATAAATAAATCGCCAGTCAATGTTTGTCTATGATACAACTGTGGATAACCAGGTGTGATGATATAAGAGTGACGATTTTCAACAGTTTAATTTTGTCATCAAGTTTGAGACTTAAATATTGATTTCATCTTAACTCTTTCGCTGCAAAATTTTTTATCGAAAAAATGTAAACTTTTTTCAAAAAGCGAAAAAGAGTGAGAGGTTGGGTTTATTAAAAAATATTTAAAATATTATTCTTTGGTTTACAAGACTAAACTTGGTATCAAATGAAAGATAATTGAAAGGAATATATGTTTGTAAACTTATTTCTTCAGTTTAAATAAAATAAGTTACAGAAAAGGACCATAAAATGTGAAAATATTTTATGCTGAACAATTTTTTCCCCAAACCCTATGATGTACGCATACCTCATCTCCACTTCCTCAACTCAAATCCTCTAAAACTACTAGTATGGGAATCATGCGATGGATCTAAATATAAATCATCTTCACGATCAAAAGAAATAGTATAAAACTATTCCAAAGCTTTTTGAGCTGTCAATCGTCTAGGAAACTTATTCACCTACTAGGGCCTAGAGTAGACATAGCAACAGTAGAAAAAAAAAAGCGAAGAAAATCATTAAAATAATGCTTCAAATGACAACAGCTAAACCTTGGTTTCGCTTATAAACAATGAAATACCACTCTTCTATGTAAAAGTCTTATTTAAAAATAGCTCTTAAAAAGCTTAACCGAGAAATAGCAAAGAAAAAAAAATGATATTGAAACACAAAGCCCGTTGGTCCGTGCTTTTGAGAACAGCGGAAGAAAGGAGTGTGTGTTGACCCGCATCAAATTTAGAAATAGTTAAAATGACATTCATTACATCCGTACTAAACAAAGTAAATTATAGCATTCTATGACTGGTGTGATTCATATTTTGCTCTCCAAAAATAAATTGTAATACTTGTGCACAGAAAAAAATAAAATTTTTAAAAGTAAAATTTTATTAACATAATTATTCTTACCAAAGTCAGCTCTTGTAAGAATACATTGCATGGGATGATCTGTTGTGTGCCTAGTTGTAGTTGCACCGGCATCATAACAAGTCGAGCAGAGGTCGTAGTCATAACATATTAAGCACTTGTATCTTTTGCCACGAAAATTTCCTTTCATGCAAGAATCACAGCTCACACCTAATGAAATTTAAATATATACACATATAATAAAGCAAGAAGATATCAAATCTAGGCTTCATAATATTTTCATGAAAGAAGGATTAAAATCTGAAAAATTCCAATTAAAAGCAATCTACAACTTATATAAACAGAGTGAGAGACAACTAAAGCAAAAAAAGTACTCCTGATGGTTCTTTACACTGAAAAAGTCCACCAATCAATTCCATAATAATTAACAAAATATTATTATTAAAGTTGACTGACATATGTCATGCTTAGCACTAACATAAAAATGGAATATCCTTTAAAGATTTGCTTTATCTACTTATCTATTTATTTGGATCAATAACAGACCAACAGACTTGCAGTACGAAAAAAAAAACAAGCTGGCAGAGGCAAAAACACTAGTAAATCTACTAGTACTACTACTACTATGGACTTGGAGACCAACATTCACAGCTGATTTTGAAATATTAGTATCAGCACTAAATCAAAATGAACTAATAGCTATTAAAATACTTTTTCTCACTTAAGCGCATTTTTTCCCAAAATAAATGGAGTTACCATTTCCTGTATAGCATTTCCAGACTTCCTCGCTCTGTAATAAAAGTACAAGACAGAAAAACTCTCTCTCTGTCTGGACTTCCTTGATAAAAATGAATCATTGAATGATATCGCACGGACTAAATATCTTTTAAAACATCCTACTAACTGCACCTTTACTACTATGGACAAAGCCATGATTATGTTATAATCATGATTATGAACATGGCCCGGTGGGGGCGCATGTTTGTGAGTGTATAAGTATTGACTTTATTGTGTGACACTGTCATCTGTAGACTGAAGGATTATGCCTCTTGTCGATTCTGCTGTCCCGACTTTGCTGGAAAGCATTAGTGATGTCAAGTCATAGATGACACTAAGCAAGTTGAAGTTTAATGATGACAAAACGGAAGCACTCCTTATTCACGTTCACAAATCATCCTCTTACTCAGCTCTCCCCACCTCATTTCAAGTAGGTAAATCCGACATACAGTTTACATCCTCCGATTGGAGTCTTGGTTATATTCTGTCTAACAATATGTCTCTCAATAATCATATCTCTCACATTTTTCGCACTGCATACACCGCTATCCGTCTAATCAGCTCCATCCGCCACTACCTCACAATTAGTGCAACAAAAACCCTAGTCTATGCTCTTGTTCTCTCTTGTCTTGACTGTTGCAACCCTCTTGTCAAGTTCACCAAAACACTTCATAGAAAAATTACAAAAGGTTCAAAACTCAGCTGTAGTCTAGTTCTAAAGGCAAAAAAACTTGATCATGTCACACCACTACTTTATTCACTTCATTGGCTCCCTGTACAAGCACGGATTGACTACAAACTCTCTGTTCTCTGCCACAACTTTTTCTCGAATTCCTGCCCTTCCTATCAAACCGAACTTCTTTCTATCTATTCGCCCCTTCGACAGCTTCGCTCCTCCGCAGACGCGCATATTTTTTGTGTCCCCAAGATTCGCACAAAAACGTACGGTGAACGATCTTTCTCTTTCTGTGCCCCCAAACAATGGAATTCTCTTTCATTACACATCCGCAATACACCGACCATCACAGCCTACAAAACTGCACTCAAAACATCTCTTTAAACTCTACTATCCTGACTGACTCCCCCCTCCGACCGATAAACGATGCTGGTAGGTGCTGTCCATGGCTTGACATGTAAATAGTTCTGGAATGGGTGGAGTGAGTATACATTTGTTTTGCTTTATTTAATTAATTTATGTTTATTAATTTTTTTTAAGTTCATGATTATGTTTGTTAAATTGTATGTACACTGTGGAGAGCCAAGCCCCAGGCTGGGTACCACGCTATATAAAACCACTAATAATAATAATAATGTGCCGACTATGTCTATTTCCTGGTTACATCATTTTAATCATAATATTTATGCTGGGGAGGGAAGCCCCATTAATAAGACAAAATTAAAGTGAGAAAACAGAATTTAGAAATGAGGGGGAAAAAAGTAATCAAATAAATACGGAGCTAAAAATCTAAATCGTTTGAATACGGAACTATGGCCGGTAGCCGACCTGGGAAACCTACATGACCCATATTAGGTACTTTGACACAAAATTTAAATATTGTCCGATCGACATGAATGATACATCATTTTAAAGGGCTAGCTATAAGCTTTACAACAACACCAATTTCATCTTTCTATCTTTTTTTGGTGATTTTTTAAAACCCCCTTCTTTATCTTAGTATTTAACTGAAAAAACGTGTGACCCACTTTCCAAATTTCTGCCTTATTTTGCCCAAAACTTTTGGATTTTAAAAGATAATGCTACCAAATTTTCAGGAGACATTCCCAATGCAATATACAACCCAATAAACAACAAAAGTTTTATATAACATCAAGACTTTTATTTTTTTATATATTTATTTGTGGGTATGTTCAGAAAAAAGTGAACAGAAAAATTGGGAAAATCATTATTTATACAGGAAAAAACGAAAAAATAACATCTTTATTGAATTTTAAATAATTTTACTATGCTTGTTTTACATTTTAAATCAATTATTATATTTATAAAAAGGTAAGTAGTCTTTTTTTATATATAAAATTGAACTCATGTAATTATAAATAAAAATTACTCTATAAAATCATCTATGACGATGAGACTAATTTATTAAAATATGTTATTTGATATATTAAATAATTGTCTATGTAGGTACTGCTTTTCAATGTTCTACTAAAAATATAATTACAACAATGATGTTGTTTGATTCTTGTTTATTAATTTGATGTGTTTTAATAAAACTGTTATATATAGGCTTAACTAAAAAATATATTATTATTAGTAAGTGTGGTTGTTGATTGTCGTAGTACTAGTAGTAGAATTAGATTAAGAAAAATTAAGCTTAGGCCTAAATATAGACTATTATAGGATTATAATAACAGTTGTTTATAATTATAACTGATATTGATATGTAGGCCTAATTTTAGTAGTATTGTCTGAAATAATTAATAAGAGAAAAACGATTATCATTATTGACATTACTATTGTAAAACTATTAAATATTGATTCAATAATTATGAAAGAACGATAAACTGTGTACCGGTACCGTACACAATTTTTAACGTAATAAATAAAACTTAAAACCAACCATTGGTTACTACATAATTAAACTTTAATGTTATTTGGTTATAATCTTTTCTTAAAATTATTCATTTTAAACGTCTTATCATTATTTAGACGTTTAAGGATTTAACATAACGAATCACAGTGATAGCAGCCATTTCCGGCTTCTTGATCAAAATATAAAAAAATGACAATTTCATACCCCCACTCCTTCGTGGGATGCATAACTTTTTATAGACAGATCAACGATAATAACTCAAAAAATGAAAAAACTCTTACAATGAATGTAGATTGGGTGGAACTAAACCTTATTTTGGTGGCTTTACTAGTAAAAAAGTATTTATGCGATTTATAAACTAACCGAGTCATTATAATAATACTGTCCGTGATACACAAAAAATCTTGTAGCATAAATCAATATATCACCGGAACACAAAAACTGATACGTCACTGATGAGGAAAGCATTATTTAATAAACAAAGGTGACGTAGTATTCAATTTTCCAAAGATACCGTGTAGCCGTACGCCATATTGTAGAACACGTTTTTTCGACATTTTAGGACATGCGCAGAACGGTGCATGGACAAGTATTGTTATCCCTACCCATTTCATATAGTATAGGCAATATAGACTATATACTACCTTGGAAAATATCGCTGGTCCTGATGCTAACTACATTTTACCCATAGACCATACTATTATTATAATATATGAGAATTAATCTATCCATTGCCAATTTTAGAATTCACAATTAGGTCTAGAGCTAGACTATGACTAAACTACATCTATGAGTATGTGGGACTTAGCTTAGACTTAGACCTACTATTTGGGCTTGGGAATAGTAGACCTACTCCCCTACTTGTTAGTAGTTTATAGGCTAACTTTTTATTAGAGACTTGCACTTTTGACTTGATAGAAGCAAGTATCCTTGTAAGAAGACTAAGAAAAGATAAACAGAATTCTTTTTCTGGCAGTTAGACACCTACACATGACTACACTGACCACTTCCATACAAAAATAAACTAGTACTAGTACTAGTATTTATTTCAATTATGAAGTATAACTTTAACATAAGTTAAATCCCCTACACCCACACATAAAACTAGGTCAGTCGCCTAATACGAATAGGTTTAGTAATAATAATATTTGACTCAAGGACTGGAGATTGTAAACTTGTAACTTGTAGTGGTATATGATGCAGGCCTGGTGGCTGGTACTGGTAGTAATGAATAACTTGTTGTTTATAATAACTTTACCTTCATGTCGGGACATCCTGAGCTCCCCACTCGTCAAATGTGATCGAAAATGTTGTTGTAAAGGCGTTTTCGGTTAGTATATGAAATTCGAAGCATTCAAAAGAACTTCAGTCGTAAAAGCGAGCAACTCGAAACACATCCGATATATTCTTCAAAGATCAACATACAATCAGCTTTCAGTGGCCATGATGACGTCACGTGGAATCTCGTTACTCCACGAAAGAAAGTCTTTTAAATTATTTATTTGTAAAATAATTATTATTATTTCAAATTAAATTTAGGTAAATTTATAATATTAAAATATATAAGCAATTAAATATTATCACGAAATTTATTTTTGGAAGGTTTAATATATTGTTGACTTGGAATAGAAAATGTAATTAAAATAAAGAAATCCTTCTGTATTAAAAAAAAGAAAAGAAAATTCCTTTACACAACTTTAAAATCATGCTAATTTCACCAGAAAAAACAATATTATTAAATATAAAGTGGGAAAAGATTTTTTTAAAAATAAAGAAGAGCAAATAAAGAACTGCGTACAGGGGCGTAGCTAAAGTGTTTATTTGGAAAACGGGGACAATATTCATTTACGCCCCCACTTTGGTTCAACTCTGAAGCCCATGATCTTCATTAATAAAATACCATATAGGCTCATTTCGGCGCCCCCATGTAGTCTGTTGTCCCTCTCTGCCACCATAGCACGCCTCTTGGTGGGTAGAAAGAATGCTTCGAAGAATTATTAAACAGATTAACACCTATCAACGAACATTTGTAAAAATTTGGGGAATACGTCGTGTGTGGAATAATCGTGTGCGGAATTATTCATGCGGGGAACTCCGGGATTTCATTAAATGACTTTCCGTAAATATCTGTAAGAGCGAGGGCTTCTCAAGCGGGAACCCATTCGATTTTTATAATATAAAATTTTCTAGGCAATGCCACCCTTCCTTGGAAACTTCGAGTACACTACTTAGTTCAATATGTTAAAATACTTTGTGTATAGTTAAAATTCAGATTTTAAAACATTTTTAGCTTAATTAATTTAACTCTGGTTTTCCCCAGGATCTCGGGATGAGAGTTAATTTTATCCCTTTCCTTGGGATAAACAAAACCCCGGGAAATGAGACACCTTACAAGTAAGAACTGTAGGATGTCTGTAAAAAGTAGATAGACACTGTACACAATTTTTAGATACGAAAAAAAAAAAACCCCTGAAAATTTCAATGTTTGTCAGTTCCTCTTGATTTTGTTTTCTTTAGACTTATATGATCATTATCAAGAGAAATTTAACATTGATGAGAATGTCATACAATAAACTAGCATTTTAAAATAGGTCCATGGCCATATCTCGTGGGAGATGCTGATCTTCTATCGAGCGCCTCCCCAGCCGGCGGATAGGGGAAAGCCCGCCAGATATGGAGGGTACCGGGGAAATAAAATACCCGGGGCGGACCAAAATCAGCCCTACTGCCTTGTAGGAAGTGGAGGGATCCACAAAGGCTAGGGACCTAACCCGAACAAAGGCAGCTACCCATTGAGCTGTGAGGGGCAACCCCCCAAGTGGTTGTGCGCAAGGCCAACAACCCTGCCATGTAAAAAATCATAGTTACAAAAGCACCGAAAAGAGTAACAAAAGACATTTCAGTCCTGGGAGAGGATGGATTCCTTGAGGAGGAAAATATGACGCCTAATAGTGAAAGCCGAAACCTGGAAGCTATTAAGCCGACAACCATCATCTCTACCAGGACTACCACCGTCATTGGCGCTTGGAATGTCCGCACCATGTACGAGGCTGGTAAAGCGGCACAAATAGCCGCTGAGATGAGGAGCTATAAGCTCACCATTCTCGGAATTAGTGAAGCAAGATGGACTGGATGGGGACAGAAGAGATTAATCTCAGGAGAGATGGTGATATTTTCGGGACACGAAGAAGACAATGCCCCACATACCCTGGGTGTTGCTATGATGCTATCAAGGGCAGCACAAGGAGCACTCATTGGATGGGAGGCCCATGGACCTAGAATTCTTTTAGCAACCTTTCGAACAAAGAAACGTAGCATCAACCTAGATGTTATACAATGCTACGCACCAACTAATGAAAGTGATGAAGGAGACAAAGAAGAATTCTACAATAGAGTAATGACCATAGTCCAGGATCGCCCACGGAGGAACATCGTCATCCTCATGGGAGACTTTAATGCCAAGATCGGCAATAGCAACACAGGGTACGAAGAGGTTATGGGACAGCAAGGGATAGGCGAGATGAACGACAATGGTGAGAGGTTTGCGGACCTATGTGCCACAGCTGACCTGGTCATAGGGGGGAGCATTTTCCAGCACAAGAGGATTCACAAAGCTACATGGGTCTCTCCGGACATGAGAACGATGAACCAAATAGACCATGTATGTATTTGTAAAAAATTCAGGCGATCTCTCCAAGACGTACGTGTTAAGAGGGGAGCTGATATTGCCTCAGATCATCATCTTCTTGTGGCCAGGATGAAATTAAAACTAAAGAGACATTATACCGAGCAAACAGCATACAGGACTCGGTATAATACCTCCCTCCTGAAGGACCAAGCCAAAAAGGAAGAATTCAGAATCTCACTATTCAATAAGTTCCAAGTCCTACAAGAAATACTTGAAGATGAAACCACCGAAGGAAAGTGGCAAAGCATGAAAGAAACAGTCCAGTCAACATGTCAAGAAGTGCTAGGAAACAGGAAAAAGGCACACAAAGAATGGATGACAGCAGGTACGCTGAATAAAATAGAAGAAAGGAAAAGAAAGAAATCAGAAGTGAATAACAGCCGCACCCGAGCACAGAAAAACAAGTCCCAGAAGGAGTATGCAGATGCAAATAAGGAAGTTAAGAAAAGCATCAAGAGAGACAAGAAGGAATTTGTTGATAATCTTGCTAAAGAAGCAGAGGATGCAGCTCACCAGGGGAACATGAGGGAACTGTTTGATACCATTAAGACGCTGTCAGGGAAATTTAGCAAAGTAGAGAGACCAGTGAAGGACAAAATGGGAAACACCATACCAAGTGAGGAGCAACAGAGAGGGAGATGGAAGGAGCACTTTGAAGAGCTCCTGAACAGGCCTGAACCAAGAAATCCACCAGATATCCAACCAGCCGATAATGACCTGCTAATTGACTGTAATAGTCCCACCAAAGAAGAGATTAGCAGGGCCATTAAACAACTCAGAAATGGAAAGGCTGCGGGACCTGATGGCATCCCAGCAGAGGCACTGAAGGCGGACCTGGAAACCAGTGTGGAAATGCTACACCCTCTGTTTATGAAGATATGGGAAGAGGAGCAAGTTCCTTCCGATTGGAAAGAGGGATACCTTATCAAGATCCCAAAGAAGGGAGACTTAAGCTCCTGCTCGAACTACAGAGGGATCACCCTGCTGTCCATCCCAGGAAAGGTTTTCAACCGTGTACTACTTAACAGGATGAAAAACGCTGTAGACCCTCTGTTGCGGGACGAACAAGCCGGCTTTCGCACCAACAGATCCTGCACGGACCAGATAGCGACACTGCGCATCATTCTAGAGCAGTCACTAGAGTGGAACTCGCCGCTCTATGTCAACTTTGTTGACTATGAAAAAGCCTTCGACAGTGTTGACAGGCAAACCCTGTGGAGATTGCTAAGGCATTACGGGGTGCCACAGAAGATTACTGATATAATCAGAAACATGTACGAAGGGATAAACTGCCGAGTTATCCATGGCCAGCAGTTGACAGATGCTTTCCAGGTGAAGACTGGTGTGAGACAAGGTTGCTTGCTGTCACCATTCCTCTTCCTGTTAGCCATTGACTGGGTGATGAAAACATCTACACAGCAGAAAAGAAATGGCATCCAATGGACCTTGTGGGATCAACTGGATGATCTTGACTTTGCTGATGATCTTGCACTTCTTGCACATACCCAACAACAGATGCAGGAGAAAACAAACATTGTCGCAGCCACTTCTGCTAGCATGGGTCTCAACATTCACAAAGGGAAGAGTAAAATCCTCAAGGTTAATGCCACCAGTACATCACCCATTATGCTTGAAGGAGAAGCCCTTGAGGAGGTGGACAGTTTTGTTTACCTTGGCAGCATGGTAGATAAACAAGGTGGTACAGATGCGGACGTCAAAATAAGGATAGGAAAAGCAAGAGCAGCCTTCCAACAACTCAAGAATGTTTGGGTCTCTAACAACTTAGGCAGCAAGTTAAAAGTAAGGATTTTTAACGCTATGGTAAAACCTGTGCTGCTATATGGAGCCGAGACATGGAGAACAACGGCCGTAAACCTGACCAGAATCCAGTCCTTCATCAACAACTGTCTAAGAAGGATTCTCAGAATTCACTGGCCAGACAAAATCAGCAACCAGGAACTGTGGCAGCGGACAAAACAGAAACCCATTGAGGAAGAGATTCTCCAGAAGCGGTGGAGGTGGATTGGTCATACACTAAGAAAACCTGCTTCTAACATAACAAAGCAAGCCCTGAAATGGAACCCACAGGGTAAGCGGAAAAGAGGCCGTCCAAGAAACACTTGGCGCCGAGAATTGGAGACAGACATCAAGAAAATTGGCCATGAATGGAAGATCCTGGAGAAGCTGGCCCAGGATAGAGATGCCTGGAGGTCTCTCGTAGGTGGCCTATGCCCTTGGAGGAACCGCAGACGCCGACGATGATCGGTGGATGCCCCTCATGGACGAGAAGGCTCAACAACAACATGGCCATATGTCATAGTCTCATATAGACCTATTGTTTGACACATAATTACAAGGATATTTATGTACTCCTTAAACCATAACTGAGCCAATTGGAGCTTTTTGTCCGGGTACGGGGTAAGGGTATTTTGAGAATAACCAGTGGGTCCGAGTCAGGATTCCAGAATCATCTATAGAAAACGAGAAATGTGCTCAACCCAATGAAGAAAATTGAAAACTGAATGTATCGATAAATTCATATATTGCGTAAGCAAAAAGTATAATGTCCCCCATCGGTGATGGATTACAGCATGCCCGCCCAAAACTTTCCAATCAAGGCTGCATTGGAAACATTGGGCCGCATCCAGAATAAGGCCCTGAGATTCCTCTGTGGTGCATTTAATACCACACCCACAGCTGCTATGGAAGTCACAGCCGACGTAGAGCTGCTAGACGTAAGAAGGGACAAGGCGATACTAACTACAGTATAGAGCGGTACAGGCGGTTAGATAGAAATCAACCGTCTTTTAAAGTGCAAAACAACTGGATGGCGGGGGAGGCAACTAAAGAGATCGTTCGTCGTGCAGCAAAAAGCAGAACTTGAAAGGACAGTCGACCTCACCCGAAAGAGAGAACGTCTGACGTATATCCCAAGTCAATCCTCCCTATGCGGAACCTACACGTGCCAATATAGGTTTGGCCTTGACCGATGCAGTAGTGACGAAACGCAGCCCTGCACATATTCAGAAAGCGGCTGTCCTTGAGACCATGGAAAGGTTTGTGGAAACCCCAGTGAAAGTTTTCAAGGATGGATCGGCCAACACGAGAGAAAGAAATGCAGGGTGCGGCGCGCTAATCGTACACGCAATTGGAGGGCCACCAAATGAGGAACTTGCAGCTCCCTGTGGGACTGCGGTATCTAATTTTGATGCGGAGCTAGAAGATAGAAAATGATGCAGTGGCAGTGGGCAGACAACATGAAAGCCAGAGGCGTCTTCGCTAAAATGCCGCATCCTAGCAAACAGGACCCTTGGTGGAAGGAAGGTCGCCGACAGCAGTCTGGTTACCCAAAATGAGTACAGAACATTGGCCAACTAACGCATACTTTAACATGCTAGACAAAAACAGGGACCCGACTTGTCGGCATTGTAGCCTGGTTCCAGCAACGCAAGCACATCTGTTAACTGAATCCCCAGCGCTAGATGTTGCGCGGAAGGCCAGGGCGGTGGGAGAGTCTACGTCGCGACAATGTTATACGGCACAGCCCAGCAGGTGGAGCTGGTTGCCAAATGTAGGCCTACCAGTCAGGGTTTAGAGCGTTAGTTCACCAGGATGAGTGTGTTAGTCAGTAGCATTTCCCACTTCCGGAGACACGAATGAATACTGCTTAAGTTGTCTACTGTGCTCTTTTCTTTGTTATATTTTCATTTCTATTGTTGGCTGAGGAAGGCTTTATGCCGATACGTCCTTGTTTTTTGTCCTGTTATTTTATTTCAAGCTTCCACATACCTCGTTTCGCTATTTCATTCTTTTAATCAGTAACACAGTGATACACACCTTGCTAGAATACCTCCCCCCCCCCCCCCCTTTTT
>CAXITT010000589.1:458406-482981 GCA_964033795.1 Lymnaea stagnalis | reverse complement strand
TTTCTATGTCTTTCTATGTCTTTCTATGTCTTTCTATGTCTTTCTATGTCTTTCTATGTCTTTCTATGTCTTTCTATGTCTTTCTATGTCTTTCTATGTCTTTCTATGTCTTTCTATGTCTTTCTATATCTTTCTATGTCTTTCTATGTCTTTCTATGTCTTTCTATGTCTTTCTATGTCTTTCTATGTCTTTCTATGCTTTTCTATGTCTTTCTATGTCCTTTTATGTCTTTCTATGGCTTTGTATGTCCTTCTATGTCTTTCTTTCTATGTCTTTCTATGTCTTTCTATGTCTTTCTATGTCTTTCTATGTTTTTCTATGTCTTTCTATGTCTTTCTATGTCTTTCTATGTCTTTCTCTTTCTTTCTATGTCCTTTTATGTCTTTCTATGACTTTCTATGACTCTCTATGTCTTTTTATAACTTTCTATGGCATTCTGTGGCTTTCTTTGCCTTTATTGACTTTCAATGTGATTTCATGTCTTTGTATGACTCTCCGTGAATTTCTTTGCTTTTCTAATACTTTCTATGTCCTTCTATGACTTTTTATGACTCTGAAAGTTTTTAAAAATCTGTCTATCACATTATATGGCTATCTAATGTGTGTTTTAGGACTTTCTGTTTCTTTCTATGTCTTTCTATGTCTTTCTATATCTTTCTATGTCTTTCTATCACTTTATATGTCTTTCTATGTCTTTCTATGTCCTTCTATGTCTTTCTATGTCTTCTTATGTCTTTCTATGTCTTTCTATATCTTTCTACGTCTTCCTATGACTTTCTATGTCCTTCTATGTCCTATTATGTCTTTCTTTGACTTCCTATGTCTTTCTATGTCCTTCTGTGTCCTACTATGTCTTTCTATGTCTTTCTATGTCTTTCTATGTCTTTCTATGTCTTTCTATGTCTTTCTATGTCTTTCTATGTCTTTCTATGTCTTTCTATGTCTTTCTATGTCTTTCTATGTCTTTCTATGTCTTTCTATGTCTTTCTATGTCTTTCTATGTCTTTCTATGTCTTTCTATGTCTTTCTATGTCTTTCTATGTCTTTCTATGCTTTTCTATGTCTTTCTATGTCCTTTTATGTCTTTCTATTGCTTTGTATGTCCTTCTATGTCTTTCTTTCTATGTCTTTCTATGTCTTTCTATTACTTTCTATGTCTTTCTATGTTTTTCTATGTCTTTCTATGTCTTTCTATGTCTTTCTATTTCTTTCTATGTCCTTTTATGTCTTTCTATGACTTTCTATGACTCTCTATGTCTTTTTATAACTTTCTATGTCCTTCTATGTCTTTCTTTCTATGTCTTTCTATGTCTTTCTTTGTCTTTCTATGTCTTTCTATGTTTTTCTATGTCTTCCTATGTCTTTCTATGTCTTTCTATGTCTTTCTATGTCCTTCTATGTCTTTCTTTCTATGTCTTTCTATGTATTTCTATGTCTTTCTATGTCTTTCTATGTCTTTCTATGTCTTTCTATTTCTTTCTATGTCTTTCTCTGTCTTTCTATGTCTTTCTATGTCTTTCTATGATTTCTATGTCTTTCTATGTCTTTCTATGTCTTTCTATGTCTTTCTATGTCTTTCTATGCCTTTCTATGTCTTTCTATGTCTTTCTATGTCTTTCTATGTCTTTCTATGTCTTTCTATGTCTTTCTATGTCTTTCTATGTCTTTCTATTTCTTTCTATGTCTTTCTATGTCTTTCTAAGTCTTTCTATGATTTTCTATGTATTTCTATGTCTTTCTATGTATTTCTATGTCCTTCTTTTGCTTTCTATGACTTTCTATGTCTTTCTATGTCCTTCAATGTCTTTCTAAGCTTTTCTTTTTCGATGTCTTTCTATGTCTTTCTATGTCTTTCTATGTCTTTCTATGTCTTTCTATGTCTTTCTATGTCTTTCTATGTCTTTCTATACCTTTCTATGTCGTTCTATGTCTTCTAATGTCTTTCTATGTCTTTCTTAGTCTTTCTATGTCTTTCTATGATTTTCTATGTCGTTCTATGTCTTCTAATGTCTTTCTATGTCTTTCTTAGTCTTTCTATGTGTTTCTATGTCATTCTATGTCTTTCTATGTCTTTCTATGTCTTTCTATGTCTTTCTATGTTTTCTTAATGCCTTTGTATGGCTTTCTCTTTCTTTCTATGTCTTTCTATGTCTTTCTATGTCTTTCTATGTCCTTTTATGTCTTTCTATGTCTTTCTATTTCTTTCTATGTCTTTCTTTCTATGTTTTTCTATGTCTTTCTATGTCTTTCTATGTCTTTCTTTGTCTTTCTTTGTCTTTCTATGTTTTCTTAATGCCTTTCTATGGCTTTCTATTTCTTTCTATGTATTTCTATGTCTTTCTATGTCTTTCTTTCTATGTCTTTCTATGTCTTTCTATGTCTTTCTATGTCTTTCTTTGTCTTCTAATGTCTTTCAATGTCTTTGTATTTCTTTCTTTGTCTTCTAATGTCTTTATATGTCTTTCTATGTCTTTCTGTGTCTTTCTGTGTCTTTCTATGCTTTTCGATGTCTTTCTATGTCTTTCTATGTCTTTCTATGTCTTTCTATGTCTTTCTATATCTTTATATGTCTTTCTATGATTTTCTATGTATTTCTATGTCTTTCTATGTGTTTCTATGTCCTTCTTTTGCTTTCTATGACTTTCTATGTCTTTCTATGTCTTTCTATGTCCTTCTATGTCTTTCTAAGCCTTTCTATTTCTATGTCTTTCTATGTCTTTCTTGTCTTTAGTTAACAGTGATTAATTTAGTGAGTAGCTGCTAGTTAAGTAATGAGTTCTAGTTAAAAGTTTTTAGTTAATTGAGTAACTGCTAGTTAAGTGATGAGTTCTAGTTAACAGTGATTAGTTAAGTGAGTAGCTGCTAGTTAAGTGATGAGTTCTAGTTAACAGTGATTAGTTAAGTGAGTAGCTGCTAGTTAAGTGATGAGTTCTAGTTAACAGTGATTAGTTAAGTGAGTAGCTGCTAGTTAAGTGATGAGTTCTAGTTAACATTGATTAGTTAAGAGGGTAGCTGCTAGTTAAGTGATGAGTTCTAGTTAACAGTGATTAGTTAAGTGAGTAACTGCTAGTTAAGTGATGAGTTCTAGTTAACAGTGATTAGTTAAGTGAGTAGCTGCTAGTAAGTGATGAGTTCTAATTAACAGTGATTAGTTAAGTAAGTAGCTGCTAGTAAGTGATGAGTTTTAGTTAACAGTGATTAGTTAAGTGAGTAGCTGCTAGTTAAATGATGAGTTCTAGTTAACAGTGATTAGTTAAGTGAGTAGCTGCTAGTTAAGTGATGAGTTCTAGTTAACAGTGATTAGTTAAGTGACTGGTTGCTAGTTAAGTGATGAGTTTTAGTTAACAGTGATTAGTTAAGTGAGTAGCTGTTAGTTAAGTGATGAGTTCTAGTTAACAGTGATTAAGTAAGTAAGTAGCTGCTATTTAAGTAATGATTTCTAATTAAAAGTGATTAGTTAAGTGAGTAGCTGCTAGTTAAGTGATGAGTTCTAGTTAACAGTGATTAATTTAGTGAGTAGCTGCTAGTTAAGTAATGAGTTCTAGTTAAAAATTTTAGTTAAGTGAGTAACTGCTAGTTAAGTGATGAGTTCTGGTTAACAGTGATTAGTTAAGTGAGTAGCTGCTAGTTAAGTGATGAGTTCTAGTTAACAGTGATTAGTGAAGTGAGTAGCTGCTAGTTAAGTGATGAGTTCTAGTTAACAGTGATTAGTTAAGTGAGTAACTGCTAGTTAAATGATGAGTTCTAGTTAACAGTGATTAGTTAAGTGAGTAGCTGCTAGTTAAGTGATGAGTTCTAGTTAACAGTGATTAGTTAGGTGAGTAGCTTCTAGTTAAGTAATGAGATCTAGTTAACAGTGATTAGTTAAGTGAGTAGCTGCTACTTAAGTGATGAGTTCTAGTTAACAGTGATTAATTTAGTGAGTAGCTGCTAGTTAAGTAATGAGTTCTAGTTAAAAGTTTTTAGTTAAGTGAGTAACTGCTAGTTAAGTGATGAGTTCTAGTTAACAGTGATTAGTTAAGTGTGTAGCTGCTAGTTAAGTGATGAGTTCTAGTTAACAGTGATTAGTGAAGTGAGTAGCTGCTAGTTAAGTGATGAGTTCTAGTTAACAGTGATTAGTTAAGTGAGTAGCTGCTAGTTAAGTGATGAGTTCTAGTTAACAGTGATTAGTTAAGTGAGTAACTGCTAGTTAAGTGATGAGTTCTAATTAACAGTGATTAGTTAAGTGAGTAGCTGCTAGTAAGTGATGAGTTTTAGTTAACAGTGATTAGTTAAGTGAGTAGCTGCTAGTTAAATGATGAGTTCTAGTTAACAGTGATTAGTTAAGTGAGTAACTGCTAGTTAAATGATGAGTTCTAGTTAACAGTGATTAGTTAAGTGAGTAGCTGCTAGTTAAGTGATGAGTTCTAGTTAACAGTGATTAGTTAAGTGAGTAGCTGCTTGTTAAGTGATGAGTTCTAGTTAACAGTGATTAGTTAAGTGAGTAGCTGCTAGTTAAGTGATGAGTTCTAGTTAACAGTGATTAGTTAAGTGAGTAGCTGCTAGTTAAGTGATGAGTTCTAGTTAACAGTGATTAGTGAAGTGAGTAGCTGCTAGTTAAGTGATGAGTTCTAGTTAACAGTGATTAGTTAAGTGAGTAGCTGCTAGTTAAGTGATGAGTTCTAGTTAACAGTGCTTAGTTAAGTGAGTAACTGCTAGTTAAGTGATGAGTTCTAATTGACAGTGATTAGTTAAGTGAGTAGCTGCTAGTAAGTGATGAGTTTTAGTTAACAGTGATTAGTTAAGTGAGTAGCTGCTAGTTAAATGATGAGTTCTAGTTAACAGTGATTAGTTAAGTGAGTAGCTGCTAGTTAAGTGATGAGTTCTAGTTAACAGTGATTAGTTAAGTGAGTAGCTGCTAGTTAAGTGATGAGTTCTAGTTAACAGTGATTAGTTAAGTGAGTAGCTGCTAGTTAAGTGATGAGTTCTAGTTAACAGTGATTAGTTAAGTGACTAGTTTCTAGTTAAGTGATGAGTTCTAGTTAACAGTGATTAGTTAAGTGAGTAGCTGCTAGTTAAGTGATGAGTTCTAGTTAACAGTGATTAGTTAAGTGACTGGTTGCTAGTTAAGTGATGAGTTCTAGTTAACAGTGATTAGTTAAGTGAGTAGCTGTTAGTTAAGTGATGAGTTCTAGTTAACAGTGATTAGTTAAGTGAGTATCTGCTATTTAAGTAATGATTTCTAATTAAAAGTGATTAGTTAAGTGAGTAGCTGCTAGTTAAGTGATGAGTTCTATTTAACAGTGATTAATTTAGTGAGTAGCTGCTAGATAAGTAATGAGTTCTAGTTAAAAGTTTTTAGATAAGTGAGTAACTGCTAGTTAAGTGATGAGTTCTAGTTAACAGTGATTAGTTAAGTGAGTAGCTGCTAGTTAAGTGATGAGTTCTAGTTAACAGTGATTAGTTAAGTGAGTAGCTGCTAGTTAAGTTATGAGTTCTAGTTAACAGTGATTAGTTTAGTGAGTAGCTGCTAGTTAAGTGATGAGTTCTAGTTAACAGTGATTAGTTAAGTGAGTAGCTGCTAGTTAAGTGATGAGTTCTAGTTAACAGTGATTATTTCAGTGAGTAGCTGCTAGTTAAGTGATGAGTTCTAGTTAACAGTGATTAGTTAAGTGAGTAGCTGCTAGTTAAGTGATGAGTTCTAGTTAACAGTGATTAGTTAAGTGAGTAGCTGCTAGTTAAGTGATGAGTTCTAGTTAACAGTGATTAGTTAAGTGAGTAGCTGCTTGTTAAGTGATGAGTTCTAGTTAACAGTGATTAGTTAAGTGATGAGTTCTAGTTAACATAGATTAGTTAAGTGAGTAGCTGTTAGTTAAGTGATGAGTTCTAATTAACAGTGATTAGTTAAGTGAGTGGCTGCTAGTTAAGTAATGAGTTCTAATTAAAAGTGATTAGTTAAGTGAGTAGCTGCTAGTTAAGTGATGAGTTCTAGTTAACAGTGATTAGTTAAGTGAGTAGCTGCTAGTTAAGTGATGAGTTCTAGTTAACAGTGATTAGTTAAGTGACTAGTTGCTAGTTAAGTGATGAGTTCTAGTTAACAGTGTTTAGTTAAGTGAGTAGCTGCTAGTTAAGTGATGAGTTCTAGTTAACAGTGATTAGTTAAGTGACTGGTTGCTAGTTAAGTGATGAGTTCTAGTTAACAGTGATTAGTTAAGTGAGTAGCTGTTAGTTAAGTGATGAGTTCTAGTTAACAGTGATTAGTTAAGTGAGTAGCTGCTAGTTAAGTAATGATTTCTAATTAAAAGTGATTAGTTAAGTGAGTAGCTGCTAGTTAAGTGATGAGTTCTAGTTAACAGTGATTAATTTAGTGAGTATCTGCTAGTTAAGTAATGAGTTCTAGTTAAAAACTTTTAGTTAAGTGAGTAACTGCTAGTTAAGTGATGAGTTCTAGTTAACAGTGATTAGTTAAGTGAGTAGCTGCTATTTAAATAATGATTTCTAATTAAAAGTGATTAGTTAAGTGAGTAGCTGCTAGTTAAGTGATGAGTTCTAGTTAACAGTGATTAATTTAGTGAGTAGCTGCTAGTTAAGTAATGAGTTCTAGTTAAAAGTTTTTAGTTAATTGAGTAACTGCTAGTTAAGTGATGAGTTCTAGTTAACAGTGATTAGTTAGGTGAGTAGCTGCTAGTTAAGTGTTTTGTTCTAGTTAAAAGTGATTAGTTAAGTGAGTAGCTGCTAGTTAAGTGATGAGTTCTAGTTAACATTGATTAGTTAAGAGAGTAGCTGCTAGTTAAGTGATGAGTTCTAGTTAACAGTGATTAGTTAAGTGAGTAACTGCTAGTTAAGTGATGAGTTCTAGTTAACAGTGATTAGTTAAGTGAGTAGCTGCTAGTAAGTGATGATTTTTAGTTAACAGTGATTAGTTAAGTGAGTAGCTGCTAGTTAAATGATGAGTTCTAGTTAACAGTGATTAGTTAAGTGAGTAGCTGCTAGTTAAGTGATGAGTTCTAGTTAACAGTGATTAATTTAGTGAGTAGCTGCTAGTTAAGTAATGAGTTCTAGTTAAAAGCTTTTAGTTAAGTGAGTAACTGCTAGTTAAGTGATGAGTTCTAGTTAACAGTGATTAGTTAAGTGAGTAGCTGCTAGTTAAGTGATGAGTTCTAGTTAACAGTGATTAGTTAAGTGAGTAGCTGCTAGTTAAGTGATGAGTTCTAGTTAACAGTGATTAGTTAAGTGAGTAGCTGCTAGTTAAGTGATGAGTTCTAGTTAACAGTGATTAGTTAAGTGAGTAGCTGCTAGTTAAGTGATGAGTTCTAGTTAACAGTGATTAGTTAAGTGAGTAGCTGCTAGTTAAGTGATGAGTTCTAGTTAACAGTGATTAGTTAAGTGAGTAGCTGCTAGTTAAGTGATGAGTTCTAGTTAACAGTGATTAGTTAAGTGAGTAGCTGCTAGTTAAGTGATGAGTTCTAGTTAACAGTGATTAGTTAAGTGAGTAGCTGCTAGTTAAGTGATGAGTTCTAGTTAACAGTGATTAGTTAAGTGAGTAGCTGCTAGTTAAGTGATGAGTTCTAGTTAACAGTGATTAGTTAAGTGAGTAGCTGCTAGTTAAGTGATGAGTTCTAGTTAACAGTGATTAGTTAAGTGAGTAGCTGCTAGTTAAGTGATGAGTTCTAGTTAACAGTGATTAGTTAAGTGAGTAGCTGCTAGTTAAGTGATGAGTTCTAGTTAACAGTGATTAGTTAAGTGAGTAGCTGCTAGTTAAGTGATGAGTTCTAGTTAACAGTGATTAGTTAAGTGAGTAGCTGCTAGTTAAGTGATGAGTTCTAGTTAACAGTGATTAGTTAAGTGAGTAGCTGCTAGTTAAGTGATAAGTTCTAGTTAACAGTGATTAGTTAAGTGAGTAGCTGCTAGTTAAGTGATGAGTTCTAGTTAACAGTGATTAGTTAAGTGACTAGTTTCTAGTTAAGTGATTAGTTCTAGTTAACAGTGATTAGTTAAGTGAGTAGCTGCTAGTTAAGTGATGAGTTCTAGTTAACAGTGATTAGTTAAGTGAGTGGCTGCTAGTTAAGTAATGAGTTCTAGTTAAACGTGATTAGTTAAGTGAGTAGCTGCTAATTAAGTGATGAGATCTAGTTAACAGTGATTAGTTAATTGAGTAGCTGCTAGTTAAGTGATGGGTTCTAGTTAACAGTGATTAGTTAAGTGAGTAGCTGCTAGTTAAGTGATGAGTTGTAGTTAACAGTGATTAGTTAAGTGAGTAGCTGCTTGTTAAGTAATGAGTTCTAGTTAACAGTGATTAGTTAAGTGATGAGTTCTAGTTAACAGTCATTAGTTAAGTGATGAGTTCTAGTTAACAGTGATTAGTTAAGTGAGTAGCTGCTAGTTAAGTAATGATTTCTAATTAAAAGTGATTAGTTAAGTGAGTAGCTGCTAGTTAAGTGATGAGTTCTAGTTAACAGTGATTAATTTAGTGAGTAGCTGCTAGTTAAGTAATGAGTTCTAGTTAAAAGCTTTTAATTAAGTGAGTAACTGCTAGTTAAGTGATGAGTTCTAGTTAACAGTGATTAGTTAAGTGAGTAGCTGCTAGTTAAGTGATGAGTTCTAGTTAACAGTAATTAGTTAAGTGAGTAGCTGCTAGTTAAGTGATGAGTTCTAGTTAACAGTGATTAGTTAAGTGAGTAGCTGCTATTTAAGTGATGAGTTCTAGTTAACAGTGATTAGTTAAGTGAGTAACTGCTAGTTAAGTGATGAGTTCTAGTTAACAGAGATTAGTTAAGTGAGTAGCTGCTAGTAAGTGATGAGTTTTAGTTAACAGTGATTAGTTTAGTGAGTAGCTGCTAGTGAAATGATGAGTTCTAGTTAACACTGATTAATTTAGTGAGTAGCTGCTAGTTAAGTGATGAGTTCTAGTTAAAAGCTTTTAGTTAAGTGAGTAACTGCTAGTTAAGTGATGAGTTCTAGTTAACAGTGATTAGTTAAGTGAGTAGCTGCTAGTTAAGTGATGAGTTCTAGTTAACAGTGATTAGTTAAGTGAGTAGCTGCTAGTTAAGTGATGAGTTCTAGTTAACAGTGATTAGTTAAGTGAGTAGCTGCTAGTTAAGTGATGAGTTCTAGTTAACAGTGATTAGTTAAGTGAGTAGCTGCTAGTTAAGTGATGAGTTCTAGTTAACAGTGATTAGTTAAGTGAGTAGCTGCTAGTTAAGTGATGAGTTCTAGTTAACAGTGATTAGTTAAGTGAGTAGCTGCTAGTTAAGTGATGAGTTCTAGTTAACAGTGATTAGTTAAGTGAGTAGCTGCTAGTTAAGTGATGAGTTCTAGTTAACAGTGATTAGTTAAGTGAGTAGCTGCTAGTTAAGTGATGAGTTCTAGTTAACAGTGATTAGTTAAGTGAGTAGCTGCTAGTTAAGTGATGAGTTCTAGTTAACAGTGATTAGTTAAGTGAGTAGCTGCTAGTTAAGTGATGAGTTCTAGTTAACAGTGATTAGTTAAGTGAGTAGCTGCTAGTTAAGTGATGAGTTCTAGTTAACAGTGATTAGTTAAGTGAGTAGCTGCTAGTTAAGTGATGAGTTCTAGTTAACAGTGATTAGTTAAGTGAGTAGCTGCTAGTTAAGTGATGAGTTCTAGTTAACAGTGATTAGTTAAGTGAGTAGCTGCTAGTTAAGTGATGAGTTCTAGTTAACAGTGATTAGTTAAGTGAGTAGCTGCTAGTTAAGTGATGAGTTCTAGTTAACAGTGATTAGTTAAGTGAGTAGCTGCTATTTAAGTGATGAGTTCTAGTTAACAGTGATTAGTTAAGTGAGTAACTGCTAGTTAAGTGATGAGTTCTAGTTAACAGTGATTAGTTAAGTGAGTGGCTGCTAGTTAAGTAATGTGTTCTAATTAAAAGTGATTAGTTAAGTGAGTAGCTGCTAGTTAAGTGATAAGTTCTAGTTAACAGTGATTAGTTAAGTGAGTAGCTGCTAGTTAAGTGATGAGTTCTAGTTAACAGTGATTAGTTAAGTGACTAGTTTCTAGTTAAGTGATTAGTTCTAGTTAACAGTGATTAGTTAAGTGAGTAGCTGCTAGTTAAGTGATGAGTTCTAGTTAACAGTGATTAGTTAAGTGACTGGTTGCTAGTTAAATGATGAGTTCTAGTTAACAGTGATTAGTTAAGTGAGTAACTGCTAGTTAAATGATGAGTTCTAGTTAACAGTGATTAGTTAAGTGAGTAGCTGCAAGTTAAGTTATGAGTTATATTTAACAGTGATTAGTTTATTGAGTAGCTGCTTGTTAAGTAATGAGTTCTAGTTAACAGTGATTAGTTAAGTGAGTAGCTGCTAGTTAAGTGATGAGTTCTAGTTAACAGTGATTAGTTAAGTGATGAGTTCTAGTTAACATAGATTAGTTAAGTGAGTAGCTGTTAGTTAAGTGATGAGTTCTAATTAACAGTGATTAGTTAAGTGAGTGGCTGCTAGTTAAGTAATGAGTTCTAATTAAAAGTGATTAGTTAAGTGAGTAGCTGCTAGTTAAGTGATGAGTTCTAGTTAACAGTGATTAGTTAAGTGAGTAGCTGCTAGTTAAGTGATGAGTTCTAGTTAACAGTGATTAGTTAAGTGAGTAGCTGCTAGTTAAGTGATGAGTTCTAGTTAACAGTGATTAGTTAAGTGAGTAGCTGCTAGTTAAGTGATGAGTTCTAGTTAACAGTGATTAGTTAAGTGAGTAGCTGCTAGTTAAGTGATGAGTTCTAGTTAACAGTGATTAGTTAAGTGAGTAGCTGCTAGTTAAGTGATGAGTTCTAGTTAACAGTGATTAGTTAAGTGAGTAGCTGCTAGTTAAGTGATGAGTTCTAGTTAACAGTGATTAGTTAAGTGAGTAGCTGCTAGTTAAGTGATGAGTTCTAGTTAACAGTGATTAGTTAAGTGAGTAGCTGCTAGTTAAGTGATGAGTTCTAGTTAACAGTGATTAGTTAAGTGAGTAGCTGCTAGTTAAGTGATGAGTTCTAGTTAACAGTGATTAGTTAAGTGAGTAGCTGCTAGTTAAGTGATGAGTTCTAGTTAACAGTGATTAGTTAAGTGAGTAGCTGCTAGTTAAGTGATGAGTTCTAGTTAACAGTGATTAGTTAAGTGAGTAGCTGCTAGTTAAGTGATGAGTTCTAGTTAACAGTGATTAGTTAAGTGAGTAGCTGCTAGTTAAGTGATGAGTTCTAGTTAACAGTGATTAGTTAAGTGACTAGTTTCTAGTTAAGTGATGAGTTCTAGTTAACAGTGATTAGTTAAGTGAGTAGCTGCTAGTTAAGTGATGAGTTCTAGTTAACAGTGATTAGTTAAGTGAGTAGCTGCTTGTTAAGTGATGAGTTCTAGTTAACAGTGATTAGTTAAGTGATGAGTTCTAGTTAACAGTCATTAGTTAAGTGATGAGTTCTAGTTAACAGTGATTAGTTAAGTGAGTAGCTGCTAGTTAAGTAATGATTTCTAATTAAAAGTGATTAGTTAAGTGAGTAGCTGCTAGTTAAGTGATGAGTTCTAGTTAACAGTGATTAATTTAGTGAGTAGCTGCTAGTTAAGTAATGAGTTCTAGTTAAAAGCTTTTAGTTAAGTGAGTAACTGCTAGTTAAGTGATGAGTTCTAGTTAACAGTGATTAGTTAAGTGAGTAGCTGCTAGTTAAGTTATGAGTTATAGTTAACAGTGATTAGTTAAGTGAGTAGCTGCTATTTAAGTGATGAGTTCTAGTTAACAGTGATTAGTTAAGTGAGTAGCTGCTAGAAAGTGATGAGTTTTAGTTAACAGTGATTAGTTAAGTGAGTAGCTGCTAGTTAAATGATGAGTTCTAGTTAACAGTGATTAGTTAAGTGAGTAGCTGCTAGTTAAGTGATGAGTTCTAGTTAACAGTTATTAGTTTAGTGAGTAGCTGCTAGTTAAGTGATGAGTTCTAGTTAACAGTGATTAGTTAAGTGAGTAGCTGCTAGTTAAGTGATGAGTTCTAGTTAACAGTGATTATTTCAGTGAGTAGCTGCTAGTTAAGTGATGAGTTCTAATTAACAGTGATTAGTTAAGTGAGTGGCTGCTAGTTAAGTAATGAGTTCTAATTAAAAGTGATTAGTTAAGTGAGTAGCTGCTAGTTAAGTGATAAGTTCTAGTTAACAGTGATTAGTTAAGTGAGTAGCTGCTAGTTAAGTGATGAGTTCTAGTTAACAGTGATTAGTTAAGTGACTAGTTTCTAGTTAAGTGATGAGTTCTAGTTAACAGTGATTAGATAAGTGAGTAGCTGCTAGTTAAGTGATGAGTTCTAGTTAACAGTGATTAGTTAAGTGACTGGTTGCTAGTTAAGTGATGAGTTCTAGTTAACAGTGATTAGTTAAGTGAGTAACTGCTAGTTAAATGATGAGTGCTAGTTAACAGTGATTAGTTAAGTGAGTAGCTGCTAGTTAAGTGATGAGTTCTAGTTAACAGTGATTAGTTAATTGAGTAGCTGCTAGTTAAGTGATGAGTTCTAGTTAACAGTGATTAGTTAAGTGAGTAGCTGCTAGTTAAGTGATGAGTTCTAGTTAACAGTGATTAGTTAAGTGAGTAGCTGCTAGTTAAGTGATGAGTTCTAGTTAACAGTGATTAGTTAAGTGAGTAGCTGCTAGTTAAGTGATGAGTTCTAGTTAACAGTGATTAGTTAAGTGAGTAGCTGCTAGTTAAGTGATGAGTTCTAGTTAACAGTGATTAGTTAAGTGAGTAGCTGCTAGTTAAGTGATGAGTTCTAGTTAACAGTGATTAGTTAAGTGAGTAGCTGCTAGTTAAGTGATGAGTTCTAGTTAACAGTGATTAGTTAAGTGAGTAGCTGCTAGTTAAGTGATGAGTTCTAGTTAACAGTGATTAGTTAAGTGAGTAGCTGCTAGTTAAGTGATGAGTTCTAGTTAACAGTGATTAGTTAAGTGAGTAGCTGCTAGTTAAGTGATGAGTTCTAGTTAACAGTGATTAGTTAAGTGAGTAGCTGCTAGTTAAGTGATGAGTTCTAGTTAACAGTGATTAGTTAAGTGAGTAGCTGCTAGTTAAGTGATGAGTTCTAGTTAACAGTGATTAGTTAAGTGAGTAGCTGCTAGTTAAGTGATGAGTTCTAGTTAACAGTGATTAGTTAAGTGAGTAGCTGCTAGTTAAGTGATGAGTTCTAGTTAACAGTGATTAGTTAAGTGAGTAGCTGCTAGTTAAGTGATGAGTTCTAGTTAACAGTGATTAGTTAAGTGAGTAGCTGCTAGTTAAGTGATGAGTTCTAGTTGACAGTGATTAGTTAAGTGAGTAGCTGCTAGTTAAGTGATGAGTTCTAGTTAACAGTGATTAGTTAAGTGAGTAGCTGCTAGTTAAGTGATGAGTTCTAGTTAACAGTGATTAGTTAATTGAGTAGCTGCTAGTTAAGTGATGGGTTCTAGTTAACAGTGATTAGTTAAGTGAGTAGCTGCTAGTTAAGTGATGAGTTCTAGTTAACATTGATTAGTTAAGTGAGTAGCTGCTTGTTAAGTGATGAGTTCTAGTTAACAGTGATTAGTTAAGTGATGAGTTCTAATTAACAGTGATTAGTTAAGTGAGTGGCTGCTAGTTAAGTAATGAGTTCTATTTAAAAGTGATTAGTTAAGTGAGTAGCTGCTAGTTAAGTGATGAGTTCTAGTTAACAGTGATAAGTTAAGTGAGTAGCTGCTAGTTAAGTGATGAGTTCTAGTTAACAGTGATTAGTTAAGTGACTAGTTGCTAGTTAAGTGATGAGTTCTAGTTAACAGTGTTTAGTTAAGTGAGTAGCTGCTAGTTAAGTGATGAGTTCTAGTTAACAGTGATTAGTTAAGTGACTGGTTGCTAGTTAAGTGATGAGTTCTAGTTAACAGTGATTAGTGAAGTGAGTAGCTGCTAGTTAAGTGATGAGTTCTAGTTAACAGTTATTAGTTAAGTGAGTAGCTGCTAGTTAAGTAATGATTTCTAATTAAAAGTGATTAGTTAAGTGAGTAGCTGCTAGTTAAGTGATTAGTTCTAGTTAACAAATATTAATTTAGTGAGTAGCTGCTAGTTAAGTAATGAGTTCTAGTTAAAAGCTTTTAGTTAAGTGAGTAACTGCTAGTTAAGTGATGATTTCTAGTTAACAGTGATTAGTTAAGTGAGTAGCTGCTATTTAAGTGATGAGTTCTAGTTAACAGTGATTAGTTAAGTGAGTAGCTGCTAGTTAAGTGATGAGTTATAGTTAACAGTGATTAGTTAAGTGAGTAGCTGCTATTTAAGTGATGAGTTCTAGTTAACAGTGATTAGTTAAGTGAGTAACTGCTAGTTAAGTGATGAGTTCTAGTTAACAGTGATTAGTTAAGTGAGTGGCTGCTAGTTAAGTAATGTGTTCTAATTAAAAGTGATTAGTTAAGTGAGTAGCTGCTAGTTAAGTGATAAGTTCTAGTTAACAGTGATTAGTTAAGTGAGTAGCTGCTAGTTAAGTGATGAGTTCTAGTTAACAGTGATTAGTTAAGTGAGTAGCTGCTAGTTAAGTGATGAGTTCTAGTTAACAGTGATTAGTTAAGTGAGTAGCTGCTAGTTAAGTGATGAGTTCTAGTTAACAGTGATTAGTTAAGTGAGTAGCTGCTAGTTAAGTGATGAGTTCTAGTTAACAGTGATTAGTTAAGTGAGTAGCTGCTAGTTAAGTGATGAGTTCTAGTTAACAGTGATTAGTTAAGTGAGTAGCTGCTAGTTAAGTGATGAGTTCTAGTTAACAGTGATTAGTTAAGTGAGTAGCTGCTAGTTAAGTGATGAGTTCTAGTTAACAGTGATTAGTTAAGTGAGTAGCTGCTAGTTAAGTGATGAGTTCTAGTTAACAGTGATTAGTTAAGTGAGTAGCTGCTAGTTAAGTGATGAGTTCTAGTTAACAGTGATTAGTTAAGTGAGTAGCTGCTAGTTAAGTGATGAGTTCTAGTTAACAGTGATTAGTTAAGTGAGTAGCTGCTAGTTAAGTGATGAGTTCTAGTTAACAGTGATTAGTTAAGTGAGTAGCTGCTAGTTAAGTGATGAGTTCTAGTTAACAGTGATTAGTTAAGTGAGTAGCTGCTAGTTAAGTGATGAGTTCTAGTTAACAGTGATTAGTTAAGTGAGTAGCTGCTAGTTAAGTGATGAGTTCTAGTTAACAGTGATTAGTTAAGTGAGTAGCTGCTAGTTAAGTGATGAGTTCTAGTTAACAGTGATTAGTTAAGTGAGTAGCTGCTAGTTAAGTGATGAGTTCTAGTTAACAGTGATTAGTTAAGTGAGTAGCTGCTAGTTAAGTGATGAGTTCTAGTTAACAGTGATTAGTTAAGTGAGTAGCTGCTAGTTAAGTGATGAGTTCTAGTTAACAGTGATTAGTTAAGTGAGTAGCTGCTAGTTAAGTGATGAGTTCTAGTTAACAGTGATTAGTTAAGTGAGTAGCTGCTAGTTAAGTGATGAGTTCTAGTTAACAGTGATTAGTTAAGTGAGTAGCTGCTTGTTAAGTGATGAGTTCTAGTTAACAGTGATTAGTTAAGTGATGAGTTCTAGTTAACAGTGATTAGTTAAGTAAGTAGCTGCTAGTTAAGTGATGAATTCTAGTTAACAGTGATTAGTTAAGTGAGTAGCTGCTAGTTAAGTGATGAGTTCTAGTTAACAGTGATTAGTTAAGTGAGTAGCTGCTAGTTAAGTGATGAGTTCTAGTTAACAGTGATTAGTTAAGTGACTAGTTTCTAGTTAAGTGATGAGTTCTAGTTAACAGTGATTAGTTAAGTGAGTAGCTGCTAGTTAAGTGATGAGTTCTAGTTAACAGTGATTAGTTAAGTGAGTAGCTGCTTGTTAAGTGATGAGTTCTAGTTAACAGTGATTAGTTAAGTGATGAGTTCTAGTTAACAGTGATTAGTTAAGTGATGAGTTCTAGTTAACAGTGATTAGTTAAGTGATTAGCTGCTAGTTAAGTAATGATTTCTAATTAAAACTTATTAGTTAAGTGAGTAGCAGCTAGTTAAGTGATGAGTTCTAGCTAACATTGATTAATTTAGTGAGTAGCTGCTAGTTAAGTAATGAGTTCTAGTTAAAAGCTTTTAGTTAAGTGAGTAACTGCTAGTTAAGTGATGAGTTCTAGTTAACAGTGATTAGTTAAGTGAGTAGCTGCTAGTTAAGTGATGAGTTCTAGTTAACAGTGATTAGTTAAGTGAGTAGCTGCTAGTTAAGTGATGAGTTATAGTTAACAGTGATTAGTTAAGTGAGTAGCTGCTATTTAAGTGATGAGTTCTAGTTAACAGTGATTAGTTAAGTGAGTAGCTGCTAGTTAAGTGATGAGTTCTAGTTAACAGTGATTAGTTAAGTGAGTAGCTGCTAGTTAAGTGATGAGTTCTAGTTAACAGTGATTAGTTAAGTGAGTAGCTGCTAGTTAAGTGATGAGTTCTAGTTAACAGTGATTAGTTAAGTGAGTAGCTGCTAGTTAAGTGATGAGTTCTAGTTAACAGTGATTAGTTAAGTGAGTAGCTGCTAGTTAAGTGATGAGTTCTAGTTAACAGTGATTAGTTAAGTGAGTAGCTGCTAGTTAAGTGATGAGTTCTAGTTAACAGTGATTAGTTAAGTGAGTAGCTGCTAGTTAAGTGATGAGTTCTAGTTAACAGTGATTAGTTAAGTGAGTAGCTGCTAGTTAAGTGATGAGTTCTAGTTAACAGTGATTAGTTAAGTGAGTAGCTGCTAGTTAAGTGATGAGTTCTAGTTAACAGTGATTAGTTAAGTGAGTAGCTGCTAGTTAAGTGATGAGTTCTAGTTAACAGTGATTAGTTAAGTGAGTAGCTGCTAGTTAAGTGATGAGTTCTAGTTAACAGTGATTAGTTAAGTGAGTAGCTGCTAGTTAAGTGATGAGTTCTAGTTAACAGTGATTAGTTAAGTGAGTAGCTGCTAGTTAAGTGATGAGTTCTAGTTAACAGTGATTAGTTAAGTGAGTAGCTGCTAGTTAAGTGATGAGTTCTAGTTAACAGTGATTAGTTAAGTGAGTAGCTGCTAGTTAAGTGATGAGTTCTAGTTAACAGTGATTAGTTAAGTGAGTAGCTGCTAGTTAAGTGATGAGTTCTAGTTAACAGTGATTAGTTAAGTGAGTAGCTGCTAGTTAAGTGATGAGTTCTAGTTAACAGTGATTAGTTAAGTGAGTAGCTGCTAGTTAAGTGATGAGTTCTAGTTAACAGTGATTAGTTAAGTGAGTAGCTGCTAGTTAAGTGATGAGTTCTAGTTAACAGTGATTAGTTAAGTGAGTAGCTGCTAGTTAAGTGATGAGTTCTAGTTAACAGTGATTAGTTAAGTGAGTAGCTGCTAGTTAAGTGATGAGTTCTAGTTAACAGTGATTAGTTAAGTGAGTAGCTGCTAGTTAAGTGATGAGTTCTAGTTAACAGTGATTAGTTAAGTGAGTAGCTGCTAGTTAAGTGATGAGTTCTAGTTAACAGTGATTAGTTAAGTGAGTAGCTGCTAGTTAAGTGATGAGTTCTAGTTAACAGTGATTAGTTAAGTGAGTAGCTGCTAGTTAAGTGATGAGTTCTAGTTAACAGTGATTAGTTAAGTGAGTAGCTGCTAGTTAAGTGATGAGTTCTAGTTAACAGTGATTAGTTAAGTGAGTAGCTGCTAGTTAAGTGATGAGTTCTAGTTAACAGTGATTAGTTAAGTGAGTAGCTGCTAGTTAAGTGATGAGTTCTAGTTAACAGTGATTAGTTAAGTGAGTAGCTGCTAGTTAAGTGATGAGTTCTAGTTAACAGTGATTAGTTAAGTGAGTAGCTGCTAGTTAAGTGATGAGTTCTAGTTAACAGTGATTAGTTAAGTGAGTAGCTGCTAGTTAAGTGATGAGTTCTAGTTAACAGTGATTAGTTAAGTGAGTAGCTGCTAGTTAAGTGATGAGTTCTAGTTAACAGTGATTAGTTAAGTGAGTAGCTGCTAGTTAAGTGATGAGTTCTAGTTAACAGTGATTAGTTAAGTGAGTAGCTGCTAGTTAAGTGATGAGTTCTAGTTAACAGTGATTAGTTAAGTGAGTAGCTGCTAGTTAAGTGATGAGTTCTAGTTAACAGTGATTAGTTAAGTGAGTAGCTGCTAGTTAAGTGATGAGTTCTAGTTAACAGTGATTAGTTAAGTGAGTAGCTGCTAGTTAAGTGATGAGTTCTAGTTAACAGTGATTAGTTAAGTGAGTAGCTGCTAGTTAAGTGATGAGTTCTAGTTAACAGTGATTAGTTAAGTGAGTAGCTGCTAGTTAAGTGATGAGTTCTAGTTAACAGTGATTAGTTAAGTGAGTAGCTGCTAGTTAAGTGATGAGTTCTAGTTAACAGTGATTAGTTAAGTGAGTAGCTGCTAGTTAAGTGATGAGTTCTAGTTAACAGTGATTAGTTAAGTGAGTAGCTGCTAGTTAAGTGATGAGTTCTAGTTAACAGTGATTAGTTAAGTGAGTAGCTGCTAGTTAAGTGATGAGTTCTAGTTAACAGTGATTAGTTAAGTGAGTAGCTGCTAGTTAAGTGATGAGTTCTAGTTAACAGTGATTAGTTAAGTGAGTAGCTGCTAGTTAAGTGATGAGTTCTAGTTAACAGTGATTAGTTAAGTGAGTAGCTGCTAGTTAAGTGATGAGTTCTAGTTAACAGTGATTAGTTAAGTGAGTAGCTGCTAGTTAAGTGATGAGTTCTAGTTAACAGTGATTAGTTAAGTGAGTAGCTGCTAGTTAAGTGATGAGTTCTAGTTAACAGTGATTAGTTAAGTGAGTAGCTGCTAGTTAAGTGATGAGTTCTAGTTAACAGTGATTAGTTAAGTGAGTAGCTGCTAGTTAAGTGATGAGTTCTAGTTAACAGTGATTAGTTAAGTGAGTAGCTGCTAGTTAAGTGATGAGTTCTAGTTAACAGTGATTAGTTAAGTGAGTAGCTGCTAGTTAAGTGATGAGTTCTAGTTAACAGTGATTAGTTAAGTGAGTAGCTGCTAGTTAAGTGATGAGTTCTAGTTAACAGTGATTAGTTAAGTGAGTAGCTGCTAGTTAAGTGATGAGTTCTAGTTAACAGTGATTAGTTAAGTGAGTAGCTGCTAGTTAAGTGATGAGTTCTAGTTAACAGTGATTAGTTAAGTGAGTAGCTGCTAGTTAAGTGATGAGTTCTAGTTAACAGTGATTAGTTAAGTGAGTAGCTGCTAGTTAAGTGATGAGTTCTAGTTAACAGTGATTAGTTAAGTGAGTAGCTGCTAGTTAAGTGATGAGTTCTAGTTAACAGTGATTAGTTAAGTGAGTAGCTGCTAGTTAAGTGATGAGTTCTAGTTAACAGTGATTAGTTAAGTGAGTAGCTGCTAGTTAAGTGATGAGTTCTAGTTAACAGTGATTAGTTAAGTGAGTAGCTGCTAGTTAAGTGATGAGTTCTAGTTAACAGTGATTAGTTAAGTGAGTAGCTGCTAGTTAAGTGATGAGTTCTAGTTAACAGTGATTAGTTAAGTGAGTAGCTGCTAGTTAAGTGATGAGTTCTAGTTAACAGTGATTAGTTAAGTGAGTAGCTGCTAGTTAAGTGATGAGTTCTAGTTAACAGTGATTAGTTAAGTGAGTAGCTGCTAGTTAAGTGATGAGTTCTAGTTAACAGTGATTAGTTAAGTGAGTAGCTGCTAGTTAAGTGATGAGTTCTAGTTAACAGTGATTAGTTAAGTGAGTAGCTGCTAGTTAAGTGATGAGTTCTAGTTAACAGTGATTAGTTAAGTGAGTAGCTGCTAGTTAAGTGATGAGTTCTAGTTAACAGTGATTAGTTAAGTGAGTAGCTGCTAGTTAAGTGATGAGTTCTAGTTAACAGTGATTAGTTAAGTGAGTAGCTGCTAGTTAAGTGATGAGTTCTAGTTAACAGTGATTAGTTAAGTGACTAGTTGCTAGTTAAGTGATGAGTTCTAGTTAACAGTGATTAGTTAAGTGAGTAGCTGCTAGTTAAGTGATGAGTTCTAGTTAACAGTGATTAGTTAAGTGACTGGTTGCTAGTTAAGTGATGAGTTCTAGTTAACAGTGATTAGTTAAGTGAGTAACTGCTAGTTAAATGATGAGTGCTAGTTAACAGTGATTAGTTAAGTGAGTAGCTGCTAGTTAAGTGATGAGTTCTAGTTAACAGTGATTAGTTAATTGAGTAGCTGCTAGTTAAGTGATGAGTTCTAGTTAACAGTGATTAGTTAAGTGAGTAGCTGCTAGTTAAGTGATGAGTTCTAGTTAACAGTGATTAGTTAAGTGAGTAGCTGCTTGTTAAGTGATGAGTTCTAGTTAACAGTGATTAGTTAAGTTAATAGCTGCTAGTAAGTGATTATTTTTAGTTAACAGTGATTAGTTAAGTGAGTAGCTGCTAGTTAAGTGATGAGTTCTAGTTAACAGTGATTAGTTTAGTGAGTAGCAGCTAGTTAAGTGATGAGTTCTAGTTAACAGTGATTAGTTAAGTGAGTAGCTGCTAGTTAAGTGATGAGTTCTAGTTAACAGTGATTATTTCAGTGAGTAACTACTAGTTAAGTGATGAGTTCTAATTAACAGTGATTAGTTAAGTGAGTAGCTGCTAGTAAGTGATGAGTTTTAGTTAACAGTGATTAGTTAAGTGAGTAGCTGCTGGTTAAGTGATGAGTTCTAGTTAACGGTGATTAGTTAAGTGAGTAGCTGCTAGTTAAGTGATGAGTTCTAGTTAACAGTGATTAGTCAAGTGACTAGTTGCTAGTTAAGTGATGAGTTCTAGTTAACAGTGATTAGTTAAGTGAGTAGCTGCTAGTTAAGTGATGAGTTCTAGTTAACAGTGATTAGTTAAGTGAGTAGCTGCTAGTTAAGTGATGAGTTCTAGTTAACAGTGATTAGTTAAGTGAGTAGCTGCTAGTTAAGTGATGAGTTCTAGTTAACAGTGATTAGTTAAGTGAGTAGCTGCTAGTTAAGTGATGAGTTCTAGTTAACAGTGATTAGTTAAGTGAGTAGCTGCTAGTTAAGTGATGAGTTCTAGTTAACAGTGATTAGTTAAGTGAGTAGCTGCTAGTTAAGTGATGAGTTCTAGTTAACAGTGATTAGTTAAGTGAGTAGCTGCTAGTTAAGTGATGAGTTCTAGTTAACAGTGATTAGTTAAGTGAGTAGCTGCTAGTTAAGTGATGAGTTCTAGTTAACAGTGATTAGTTAAGTGAGTAGCTGCTAGTTAAGTGATGAGTTCTAGTTAACAGTGATTAGTTAAGTGAGTAGCTGCTAGTTAAGTGATGAGTTCTAGTTAACAGTGATTAGTTAAGTGAGTAGCTGCTAGTTAAGTGATGAGTTCTAGTTAACAGTGATTAGTTAAGTGAGTAGCTGCTAGTTAAGTGATGAGTTCTAGTTAACAGTGATTAGTTAAGTGAGTAGCTGCTAGTTAAGTGATGAGTTCTAGTTAACAGTGATTAGTTAAGTGAGTAGCTGCTAGTTAAGTGATGAGTTCTAGTTAACAGTGATTAGTTAAGTGAGTAGCTGCTAGTTAAGTGATGAGTTCTAGTTAACAGTGATTAGTTAAGTGAGTAGCTGCTAGTTAAGTGATGAGTTCTAGTTAACAGTGATTAGTTAAGTGAGTAGCTGCTAGTTAAGTGATGAGTTCTAGTTAACAGTGATTAGTTAAGTGAGTAGCTGCTAGTTAAGTGATGAGTTCTAGTTAACAGTGATTAGTTAAGTGAGTAGCTGCTAGTTAAGTGATGAGTTCTAGTTAACAGTGATTAGTTAAGTGAGTAGCTGCTAGTTAAGTGATGAGTTCTAGTTAACAGTGATTAGTTAAGTGAGTAGCTGCTAGTTAAGTGATGAGTTCTAGTTAACAGTGATTAGTTAAGTGAGTAGCTGCTAGTTAAGTGATGAGTTCTAGTTAACAGTGATTAGTTAAGTGAGTAGCTGCTAGTTAAGTGATGAGTTCTAGTTAACAGTGATTAGTTAAGTGAGTAGCTGCTAGTTAAGTGATGAGTTCTAGTTAACAGTGATTAGTTAAGTGAGTAGCTGCTAGTTAAGTGATGAGTTCTAGTTAACAGTGATTATTTCAGTGAGTAGCTGCTAGTTAAGTGATGAGTTCTAGTTAACAGTGATTAGTTAAGTGAGTAGCTGCTAGTTAAGTGATGAGTTCTAGTTAACAGTGATTAGTTAAATGAGTAGCTGCTAGTTAAGTGATGAGTTCTAGTTAACAGTGATTAGTTAAGTGAGTAGCTGCTAGTTAAGTGATGAGTTCTAGTTAACAGTGATTAGTTAAGTTAGTAACTGCTAGTTAAGTGATGAGTTCTAGTTAACAGTGATTAGTTAAGTGAGTAGCTCCTAGTTAAGTGATGAGTTCTAGTTAACAGTGATTAGTTAAGTGAGTAGCTGCTCGTTAAGTGATGAGTTCTAGTTAACAGTCATTAGTTACGTGGATAGCTGCTAGTTAAGTGATGAGTTCTAGTTAACAGTGATTAGTTAAGTGAGTAGCTGCTAGTAAGTGATGAGTTTTAGTTAACAGTGATTAGTTAAGTGAGTAGCTGCTAGTTACGTGATGAGTACTAGTTAACAGTGATTAGTTAAGTGAGTAGCTGCTAGTTAAGTGATGAGTTCTAGTTGACAGTGATTAGTTAAGTGAGTAGCTGCTAGTTAAGTGATGAGTTCTAGTTAACAGTGATTAGTTAAGTGAGTAGCTGCTAGTTAAGTGATGAGTTCTAGTTAACAGTGATTAGTTAAATGAGTAGCTGCTAGTTAAGTGATGAGTTCTAGTTAACAGTGATTAGTTAAGTGAGTAGCTGCTAGTTAAGTGATGAGTTCTAGTTAACAGTGATTAGTTAAGTGAGTAGCTGCTAGTTAAGTGATGAGTTCTAGTTAACAGTGATTAGTTAAGTGAGTAGCTGCTAGTTAAGTGATGAGTTCTAGTTAACAGTGATTAGTTAAGTGAGTAGCTGCTAGTTAAGTGATGAGTTCTAGTTAACAGTGATTAGTTAAGTGAGTAGCTGCTAGTTAAGTGATGAGTTCTAGTTAACAGTGATTAGTTAAGTGAGTAGCTGCTAGTTAAGTGATGAGTTCTAGTTAACAGTGATTAGTTAAGTGAGTAGCTGCTAGTTAAGTGATGAGTTCTAGTTAACAGTGATTAGTTAAGTGAGTAGCTGCTAGTTAAGTGATGAGTTCTAGTTAACAGTGATTAGTTAAGTGAGTAGCTGCTAGTTAAGTGATGAGTTCTAGTTAACAGTGATTAGTTAAGTGAGTAGCTGCTAGTTAAGTGATGAGTTCTAGTTAACAGTGATTAGTTAAGTGAGTAGCTGCTAGTTAAGTGATGAGTTCTAGTTAACAGTGATTAGTTAAGTGAGTAGCTGCTAGTTAAGTGATGAGTTCTAGTTAACAGTGATTAGTTAAGTGAGTAGCTGCTAGTTAAGTGATGAGTTCTAGTTAACAGTGATTAGTTAAGTGAGTAGCTGCTAGTTAAGTGATGAGTTCTAGTTAACAGTGATTAGTTAAGTGAGTAGCTGCTAGTTAAGTGATGAGTTCTAGTTAACAGTGATTAGTTAAGTGAGTAGCTGCTAGTTAAGTGATGAGTTCTAGTTAACAGTGATTAGTTAAGTGAGTGGCTGCTAGTTAAGTAATGAGTTCTAATTAAAAGTGATTAGTTAAGTGAGTAGCTGCTAGTTAAGTGATGAGTTCTAGTTAACAGTGATTAGTTAAGTGAGTAGCTGCTAGTTAAGTGATGAGTTCTAGTTAAAAGTGATTAGTTAAGTGACTAGTTGCTAGTTAAGTGATGAGTTCTAGTTAACAGTGATTAGTTAAGTGAGTAGCTGCTAGTTAAGTGATGAGTTCTAGTTAAAAGTGATTAGTTAAGTGAGTAGCTGCTAGTTAAATGATGAGTTCTAGTTAACAGTGATTAGTTAAGTGAGTAGCTGCTAGTTAAGTGATGAGTTCTAGTTAACAGTGATTAGTTTATTGAGTAGCTGCTAGTTAAGTGATGAGTTCTAGTTAACATTGATTAGTTAAGAGAGTAGCTGCTAGTTAAGTTATGAGTTTTTGTTAACAGTGTTTTGTTAAGTAAGTAGCTGCTAGGTAAGTGATGAGTTCTAGTTAACAGTGATTAGTTAAGTGAAAAGCTGCTAGTTAAGTGATGAGTTCTAGTTAACAATGATTAGTTAAGTGAGTAGCTGCTAGTTAAGTGATGAGTTCCAGTTAACAGTGATTAGTTAAGTGAGTAGCTGCTAGTTAAGTGATGACTTCTAGTTAACAGTGATTAGTTAAGTGACAAGTTGCTAGTTAAGTAATGAGTTCTAGTTTACATTGATTAGTTAAGTGAGTAGCTGCTAGTTAAGTGATGAGTTCTAGTTAACAGTGATTAGTTAAGTGAGTAGCTGCTTGTTAAGTGATGAGTTCTAGTTAACAGAGATTAGTTAAGTGATGAGTTCTAGTTAACAGTGATTAGTTAAGTGAGTAGCTGTTAGTTAAGTGATGAGTTCTAGTTAACAGTGATTAGTTAAGTGAGTGGCTGCTAGTTAAGTAATGAGTTCTATTTAAAAGTGATTAGTTAAGTAAGTAGCTGCTAGTAAAGTGATGAGTTCTAGTTAACAGTGATTAGTTAAGTGAGTAGCTGCTAGTTAAGTGATGAGTTCTAGTTAACAGTGATTAGTTAAGTGAGTAGCTGCTAGTTAAGTGATGAGTTCTAGTTAAAAGTGATTAGTTAAGTGACTAGTTGCT
>CAXITT010000589.1:437044-456159 GCA_964033795.1 Lymnaea stagnalis | reverse complement strand
AGTGAGTGGCTGCTAGTTAAGTAATGAGTTCTAATTAAAAGTGATTAGTTAAGTGAGTAGCTGCTAGTTAAGTGATGAGTTCTAGTTAACAGTGATTAGTTAAGTGAGTAGCTGCTAGTTAAGTGATGAGTTCTAGTTAAAAGTGATTAGTTAAGTGAGTAGCTGTTAGTTAAGTGATGAGTTGTAATTAACAGTGATTCGTTAAGTGAGTAGCTGCTAGTTAAGTGATGAATTCTAGTTAACAGTGATTACTTTAGTGAGTAGCTGCTAGTTAAGTGATGAGTTCTAGTTAACAGTGATTAGTTAAGTGAGTAGCTGCTCGTTAAGTAATGAGTTCTAGTTAACAGTGATTACTTTAGTGAATAGCTGCTACTTAAGTGATGAGTTTTAGATAACTGTGATTGGTTAAGTGAGTAGCTGCTAGTTAAGTTATGAGTTCTAGTTAACAGTGATTGGTTAAGTGAGTATCTCTAGTGAAGTGATGAGTTCTAGTTAACAGTGATTAGTTAAGTGAGTAGCTGTTAGTTAAGTTATGAGTTCTAGTTAACAGTGATTAGTTAAGTGAGTGGCTGCTAGTTAAGTAATGAGTTCTAATTAAAAGTTATTAGGTAAGTGAGTAGCTGCTAGTTAAGTGATGAGTTCTAGTTAACAGTGATTCGTTAAGTGAGTAGCTGCTAGTTAAGTGATGAGTTCTAGTTAACAGTGATTAGTTAAGTGACTAGTTGCTAGTTAACTGATGAGTTCTAGTTAACAGTGATTAGTTAAGTGAGTAGCTGCTAGTTAAGTGTTGAGTTCTAGTTAATGGTGATTAGTTTTTTGAGTAGCTGCTAGTTAAGTGGTGAGTTCTAGTTAACAGTGATTAGTTAAGTGAGGAGCTGCTAGTTAAGTGATGAGTTCTAGTTAACAGTGATTAGTTAAGTGAGTAAGTGCTAGTTAAGTGATGAGTTCTAGTTAACAGTGATTAGTTAAGTGAGTAGCTGCTAGTTAAGTGATGAGTTCTAGTTAACAGTGATTAGTTAAGTGAGTAGCTGCTAGTTAAGTGATGAGTTCTAGTTAACAGTGATTAGTTAAGTGAGTAGCTGCTAGTTAAGTGATGAGTTCTAGTTAACAGTGATTAGTTAAGTGAGTAGCTGCTAGTTAAGTGATGAGTTCTAGTTAACAGTGATTAGTTAAGTGAGTAGCTGCTAGTTAAGTGATGAGTTCTAGTTAACAGTGATTAGTTAAGTGAGTAGCTGCTAGTTAAGTGATGAGTTCTAGTTAACAGTGATTAGTTAAGTGAGTAGCTGCTAGTTAAGTGATGAGTTCTAGTTAACAGTGATTAGTTAAGTGAGTAGCTGCTAGTTAAGTGATGAGTTCTAGTTAACAGTGATTAGTTAAGTGAGTAGCTGCTAGTTAAGTGATGAGTTCTAGTTAACAGTGATTAGTTAAGTGAGTAGCTGCTAGTTAAGTGATGAGTTCTAGTTAACAGTGATTAGTTAAGTGAGTAGCTGCTAGTTAAGTGATGAGTTCTAGTTAACAGTGATTAGTTAAGTGAGTAGCTGCTAGTTAAGTGATGAGTTCTAGTTAACAGTGATTAGTTAAGTGAGTAGCTGCTAGTTAAGTGATGAGTTCTAGTTAACAGTGATTAGTTAAGTGAGTAGCTGCTAGTTAAGTGATGAGTTCTAGTTAACAGTGATTAGTTAAGTGAGTAGCTGCTAGTTAAGTGATGAGTTCTAGTTAACAGTGATTAGTTAAGTGAGTAGCTGCTAGTTAAGTGATGAGTTCTAGTTAACAGTGATTAGTTAAGTGAGTAGCTGCTAGTTAAGTGATGAGTTCTAGTTAACAGTGATTAGTTAAGTGAGTAGCTGCTAGTTAAGTGATGAGTTCTAGTTAACAGTGATTAGTTAAGTGAGTAGCTGCTAGTTAAGTGATGAGTTCTAGTTAACAGTGATTAGTTAAGTGAGTAGCTGCTAGTTAAGTGATGAGTTCTAGTTAACAGTGATTAGTTAAGTGAGTAGCTGCTAGTTAAGTGATGAGTTCTAGTTAACAGTGATTAGTTAAGTGAGTAGCTGCTAGTTAAGTGATGAGTTCTAGTTAACAGTGATTAGTTAAGTGAGTAGCTGCTAGTTAAGTGATGAGTTCTAGTTAACAGTGATTAGTTAAGTGAGTAGCTGCTAGTTAAGTGATGAGTTCTAGTTAACATTGATTAGTTAAGAGAGTAGCTGCTAGTTAAGTTATGAGTTTTAGTTAACAGTGTTTTGTTAAGTAAGTAGCTGCTAGGTAAGTGATGAGATCTAGTTAACAGTGATTAGTTAAGTGAAAAGCTGCTAGTTAAGTGATGAGTTCTAGTTAACAATGATTAGTTAAGTGAGAAGCTGCTAGTTAAGTGATGAGTTCCAGTTAACAGTGATTAGTTAAGTGAGTAGCTGCTAGTTAAGTGATGACTTCTAGTTAACAGTGATTAGTTAAGTGACAAGTTGCTAGTTAAGTAATGAGTTCTAGTAAACAGTGATTAGTTAAGTGAGTAGCTGCTAGTTAAGTGATGAGTTCTAGTTAACAGTGATTAGTTAAGTGAGTAGCTGCTTGTTAAGTGATGAGTTCTAGTTAACAGAGATTAGTTAAGTGACGAGTTCTAGTTAACAGTGATTAGTTAAGTGAGTAGCTGTTAGTTAAGTGATGAGTTCTAGTTAACAGTGATTAGTTAAGTGAGTGGCTGCTAGTTAAGTAATGAGTTCTAATTAAAAGTGATTAGTTAAGTGAGTAGCTGCTAGTTAAGTGATGAGTTCTAGTTAACAGTGATTAGTTTAGTGAGTAGCTGCTAGTTAAGTGATGAGTTCTAGTTAACAGTGATTAGTTAAGTGAGTAGCTGCTAGTTAAGTGATGAGTTCTTGTTAACAGTGATTATTTCAGTGAGTAGCTGCTAGTTAAGTAATGAGTTCTAGTTAACAGTGATTAGTTAAGTTAGTTGCTGCTAGTTAAGTGATAAGTTCTAGTTAACAGTGATTAGTTAAGTGAGTAGCTGCTAGTTAAGTGATGAGTTCTAGTTAACAGTGATTAGTTAAGTGACTAGTTGCTAGTTAAGTGATGAGTTCTAGTTAACAGTGATTAGTTAAGTGAGTATCTTCTAGTTAAGTGATGAGTTCTAGTTAACAGTGATTGGTTACGTGAGTAGCAGCTAGTCAAGTGATAAGTTCTAGTTAACAGTGATTGGTTAAGTGAGTAGCTGCTAGTTAAATTGTGAGTTCTAGTTAACAGTGATTGGTTAAGTTAGTAGCAGCTAGTTAAGTGATGAGTTCTAGTTAACAGTGATTGGTTAAGTGAGTAGCTGCTAGTTAAGTGATGAGTTCTTGGTAACAGTTATTAGTTTTGTGAGTAGCTGCTAGTTAAGTGATGAGTTCTGTTTAACAGTGATTGATTAAGTGAGTAGCTGCTAGTTATGTGATGAGTTCTAGTTAACAGTGATTACTAAAGTGACTATTTGCTAGTTAATTGATGAGTTCTAGTTAACAGTGATTAGTTAAGTGAGTAGCTGCTAGTTAAGTAATGAGTTCTAGTTAACAGTGATTAGTTAAGTGAGTAGCTGCTAGTTAAGTGATGAATTCTAGTTAACAGTGATTAGTTAAGTGAGTAGCTGCTAGTTAAGTGATGAGTTCTAGTTAACAGTGATTTGTTAAGTGAGTAGCTGCTAGTTAAGTGATGAGTTCAAGTTAACAGTTTTTAGTTAAGTGAGTAGCTGCTAATTAAGTGATGAGTTCTAGTTAACAGTGATTGGTTAAGTGATGAGTTCTAGTTAACAGTGATTATTTAAGTGAGTAGCTGCTAGTTAAGTGATGAGATCTAGTTAACAGTGATTAGTTAAGTGAGTGGCTGCTAGTTAAGTAATGAGTTCTAATTAAAAGTGATTAGTTAAGTGAGTAGCTGCTAGTTAAGTGATGAGTTCTAGTTAACAGTGATTAGTTAAGTGAGTAGCTGCTAGTTAAGTGATGAGTTCTAGTTAAAAGTGATTAGTTAAGTGAGTAGCTGCTAGTTAAGTGATGAATTCTAGTTAACAGTGATTAGTTAAGTGAGTAGCAGCTAGTTAAGTGATGAGTTCTTGTTAACATTGATTGGTTAAGTGAGTAGCTGCTAGTTAAGTGATGAGTTCTAGTTAACAGTGATTAGTTTAGTGAGTAGCTGCTAGTTAAGTGATGAGTTCTAGTTAACAGTGATTAGTTAAGTGAGTAGCTGCTAGTTAAGTGATGAGTTCTAGTTAACAGTGATTATTTCAGTGAGTAGCTGCTAGTTAAGTGATGAGTTCTAGTTAACAGTGATTAGTTAAGTGAGTAGCTGCTGGTTAAGTGATGAGTTCTAGTTAACGGTGATTAGTTAAGTGAGTAGCTGCTAGTTAAGTGATGAGTTCTAGTTAACAGTGATTAGTTAAGTGAGTAGCTGCTAGTTAAGTGATGAGTTCTAGTTAACAGTGATTAGTTAAGTGAGTAGCTGCTAGTTAAGTGATGAGTTCTAGTTAACAGTGATTAGTTAAGTGAGTAGCTGCTAGTTAAGTGATGAGTTCTAGTTAACAGTGATTAGTTAAGTGAGTAGCTGCTAGTTAAGTGATGAGTTCTAGTTAACAGTGATTAGTTAAGTGAGTAGCTGCTAGTTAAGTGATGAGTTCTAGTTAACAGTGATTAGTTAAGTGAGTAGCTGCTAGTTAAGTGATGAGTTCTAGTTAACAGTGATTAGTTAAGTGAGTAGCTGCTAGTTAAGTGATGAGTTCTAGTTAACAGTGATTAGTTAAGTGAGTAGCTGCTAGTTAAGTGATGAGTTCTAGTTAACAGTGATTAGTTAAGTGAGTAGCTGCTAGTTAAGTGATGAGTTCTAGTTAACAGTGATTAGTTAAGTGAGTAGCTGCTAGTTAAGTGATGAGTTCTAGTTAACAGTGATTAGTTAAGTGAGTAGCTGCTAGTTAAGTGATGAGTTCTAGTTAACAGTGATTAGTTAAGTGAGTAGCTGCTAGTTAAGTGATGAGTTCTAGTTAACAGTGATTAGTTAAGTGAGTAGCTGCTAGTTAAGTGATGAGTTCTAGTTAACAGTGATTAGTTAAGTGAGTAGCTGCTAGTTAAGTGATGAGTTCTAGTTAACAGTGATTAGTTAAGTGAGTAGCTGCTAGTTAAGTGATGAGTTCTAGTTAACAGTGATTAGTTAAGTGAGTAGCTGCTAGTTAAGTGATGAGTTCTAGTTAACAGTGATTAGTTAAGTGAGTAGCTGCTAGTTAAGTGATGAGTTCTAGTTAACAGTGATTAGTTTAGTGAGTAGCTGCTAGTTAAGTGATGAGTTCTAGTTAACAGTGATTAGTTAAGTGAGTAGCTGCTAGTTAAGTGATGAGTTCTTGTTAACAGTGATTATTTCAGTGAGTAGCTGCTAGTTAAGTAATGAGTTCTAGTTAACAGTGATTAGTTAAGTTAGTTGCTGCTAGTTAAGTGATAAGTTCTAGTTAACAGTGATTAGTTAAGTGAGTAGCTGCTAGTTAAGTGATGAGTTCTAGTTAACAGTGATTAGTTAAGTGAGTATCTTCTAGTTAAGTGATGAGTTCTAGTTAACAGTGATTGGTTAAGTGAGTAGCAGCTAGTCAAGTGATAAGTTCTAGTTAACAGTGATTGGTTAAGTGAGTAGCTGCTAGTTAAATTGTGAGTTCTAGTTAACAGTGATTGGTTAAGTTAGTAGCAGCTAGTTAAGTGATGAGTTCTAGTTAACAGTGATTGGTTAAGTGAGTAGCTGCTAGTTAAGTGATGAGTTCTTGGTAACAGTTATTAGTTTTGTGAGTAGCTGCTAGTTAAGTGATGAGTTCTGTTTAACAGTGATTGATTAAGTGAGTAGCTGCTAGTTATGTGATGAGTTCTAGTTAACAGTCATTAGTTACGTAAGTAGCTGCTAGTTAATTGATGAGTTCTAGTTTACAGTGATTAGTTAAGTGAGTAGCTGCTAGTTCTTCTTCTTCTTCTTCTATATCTTAAGGGCCCACGATCAATTTATTGATCATTTTGGCTCCTATGCATATAGATGGGATTTGCAATGTTTCTGTTACTGGTGGTGATGAGGAAATTATTCACTAGGGGTTTGAAGGCTTGAGGCAATAAGACACAAATGTTCTAGTGTTGTCGCCTCAACTGTTCCTTTTGAAAGATGGTTCCAGTCCCTGATTGTCTTGGGCAGGAATGAGCAGCTCCTATACTGGCTTCTTGCTGGTATGAGCCTGAATTGCCTGTCATGGCCTCGTCGCTGTCTATGGGGGAGAGGGACGAGTTTCTGTTTAATACTGGAACAGTGGACCAGCCCATTATTTATCTTGTACATCATGGAGAGCCTGGATTGTCGTCGTCGTTTCTCCAATGGTGACCAGCCTAGTGTTTCTAGCATGCTGCCAACACTAGAGGTATTCCTGTAGCGGTTTAGGACAAAGCGTGCTGCTCGTCGCTGGACCGCCTCCAACCTGTCAATGCTCTTCTGGGTAAATGGGTCCCAGACTGAAGATGCATAATCTAAAATCGGACGGATAAAGGCTTTATATGCTCTTTCTTTCACACAGGAGTTGCCAATCTTTAGATTTCGCCTTAAGAACCCCAAGGCTTGGTTTGCTTGGTTACATACATTGTTAATATGCTCGTCCCAGCGGACCTCTCTTTGAATGGTAACACCCAGGTACTTTACGGAGGAAACTTGCTCAAGAATATGGCCGTGCAGTTTGTATTGGTAGTGTAGAGGAGTACAACTTCTAGAGATTGATAGTGTCTGGCACTTGGCAGGGTGAAATTCCATGTCCCAGCTCATCTCCCACTCAGCTAACAGATTGAGATCCTGTTGTAGCTGGTCCTGGTCAGATCTGTTGGCGATCGTCCTATACACTGCTGTGTCATCTGCAAACAGTCTTGCCTGTGATGTCAGTTTCTCCGGTAGGTCATTAATGTATGCTAGGAACAAACAGGGGCCCAGGACTGATCCCTGGGGGACCCCTGACTTCACATTGACAAAGGAGGAGCTTGTACCGCCCACCACTACTGCTTGGCGTCGGTGGCTGAGGAAGCTAGAGATCCATGTTTTAGTGGTGCCTTGAATCCCATATATCTGGAGTTTGTGTAGAAGCAAACTATGATTCACCCGGTCAAATGCTTTTGCGAAGTCCATTACTAGCACGTCAGTCTGCTTGTGGTTCTCCAGATTGGTCATCAAGTCTTCTACAAATTCGAGAAGCTGGGTCTCACATGACCTATTGACTCGGAAGCCATGTTGACAGTCATTGAGTATATTTTGGCTTTCAAGATGCTTCATGACAGAGCTTACGATTATGTGCTCCAACAGTTTGCAGACGACGCTAGTGAGGGATATCGGACGATAGTTGGCAGGGTCGGAATGCTCCCCTTTCTTGTAAATTGGAGTGACATGCGCTGTTCTCCAGTCTGCTGGAACATTTCCTGTGCATAGTGACGATTGGAAGAGGATTGTCAGTGCAGGAGCGATTTCTTTGGCTAATTCTTTGAGCACTCGTGGTTTAATGTGGTCAGGACCACATGCTTTGTAAGGATTAATGGTATTGAGGAGGGCAAACACACCTTGTTCTGATATCTGGATATCTCCCATGATAGGATAGGCTCTGTTCATCATTTTGGTTTTCAGAAGGAACTCAGTCTCAGAGTACTCTCTACCGTCACCAAAGACCGACTGGAACTGCTGATTGAGTATCTCCGCCTGTGCTTTTGGGTCAGATGTCAATTGGCCATCCCACCTCAAGGGGGAAACTCCAGCGTTTGAGGACTTTTGGTGTTTCACATAGCTCCAGAAGCGCTTGTTCTTGACATCTTTGGTCGGGGTGTCTTCCTCTGAGAAGATGCCGTTCATGTAGTTCCAATACGATCTACGCAATAAGCGTTGAATGGTTCGGCGGAGTCTCAGTACCTCCTCTCTCAGTTCCATCGAGCCATTTTTCTTCATGCGTTTGTATTGGCGGTCTCTCCTGTGGATGAGCCTACGGATTTCAGCCGTGACCCATGGCTGATTTATCCTAGGTTTGGTGATTTGGTGTGGTATAAATTTCTTCACTGCATCAGTGATTGTAGTCTTGAACTTCACCCACAGCTCGTCTGTTGTCGCTGTACCTTGAATCACCTTCATGTTTGAGCTTAGCTCTGTGGTTGCAATCCTTAGGCCATCCCAGTCTGCCTTGGCATAAATTGGGATTTCTCGAATGATTTGTTTCATTTTTAGTGTGTTGACCTGAAATTCACAATAAGGAATGCTGTGGTCCGAAATCCCGGGGATGACCTCAACTTTTTGGACACGATGTGGACAATTGGTGAGGAGTAGGTCAAGAGTGTTCTCCCCCCTCGTGGGTTCTTTAACCAGCTGTTCCAGACCATGGTTGTTAATTATCTCCATGAATTCTGAGTGTAGAACAGGGTATGGGGACTTGGGCTTCAAGGCAGGAATCTGCCAATTCCAACCAGGAAAGTTAAAATCCCCCCCTATAAGGAGAAAAGCGTTTTTTGACTGTGTTGCTCTGTGAAGCGATACCTCGAACCTCCTCAGGCTTGGTTCATCTGCTGTGTTTGGTCGGTAATAGGCACAAACGTAAAGTGTGCGTCTACCCTTTAGTTTCAATTTTACCCACAGGATCTCGCAGTCGTCAACATCGAGTTCTGGAACAGCGTGGCAGTCCAAGTTGTGATGGACTGCAACAAGCACTCCTCCTCCTCTGTCTTTTCTGTCTCGACGAAATACTTTGTATATATCTGGTACAACCTCTGCGTTTGCTATGGAGGGATTCAGCCATGTTTCTGAGCCCAAGATGATGTCGGGTTTTAGGCTGTTAATTAGGTTAGCTATCTCTACTCGCTTACCACTTGCAGACTGGAAGTTTACATTTAATATGCGCAATGGCCTGTGTCTCCATTTGTCTTGTTGACTGCAGCGCATAGGAGTAGAGCAGTGTGGTGGTTGAAAACTTCGAATGTCTCTTGGTGTGGAGATTGAGTGGTTCAGAGAGAAATCTGGGAAGGTAGAGTCCGTCCCTGCACTATGTGGGTCAAACACAGACTGGTTAATCTGGCAGCCGCAGACAGTACAGTGCCATGGCAAGTCAGAATTTTTAGTTGATGAGTTCTAGTTGTTATAGAGAGCCTGTTTACATATTTTTTCTCGTGCTTGCCCTCTGACTGATTTTGCATGGGACGCTGTGTTCACAAAGAGATGTGGCTTAGTCGTTTGATGTGTCGTGTTTATGCCGCCAACCACTAAAAATAATTAATATGTTCCAAATAGTATTTTGTAGAATGAATGTGATTGTTCTAGAAACGTCATAAGTCTTCTGGAAGGCAGGGCTTACGTGACATATATAAGTGATTGACAGGCACGGACGGAGGGACGGAGATTCAGATAGATATTATTAACTTAACGAGTCATGTTTTATTCTTTGTGTATTTGTTTTCTCATATGTGTTTATTTCGCATTATTTATTGGCAAATTATTCTGTGTTAACTGTGTACCTGTACAAGATCTACCATACTGTAAGTTGAAGATTGTAATTATGTTTTCTTTTCTTTTGTAATTACCTTAAGACTTAATAAATCTTATTAATTGTAACTAGAACCTGTTTGTGTCGTTTTTTTAAAGTTGTTGACTCAATGGTATCTTCCTTTTGTTAGGCACTGTTTACAACGAGCCAATTAAAATTAAAATAGGAGATTAATTTCTCCAAATACAAGTCAGTGCATAACAAATTGGGTTGCTCCTCTGGGATATAGCAGAATCCATATTTTATTGTCATCAGTCCCCAATTTTAACAAATTGTGGGCTTTTCCGAGGATAAATTTAATCCATAAATTTTATTACACCAATAATAAATTGAGTGTTTTTCTGTGGGTTTTGACCCACTGTTTTTTTTTATATACTCAGATTAATTTTGAGTACACGATACCATTTTACGATACCAACAACAGAGCTGGTTACAATTTTTCTTTAAATTCAATTAGATTAGTGTGTGCACTAAGCTCAATTTTTTATAAAAATCAGTGTTATATTTTGCCTGTGTCAATATGGTTTTTGATGTTGAAAACCCATCAGTAGAGGCATTAGACAAATGTTCTAGGAAGGAGCTATTTTCCATTGCTAAAGCTCTAGGAATAAATGTAGCTCATTCGGCCGTAAAAAAGACCATACGAGATATGATCATTGTCCACTTAGTGGATGAAGAGGTGTTGTCGGAGGACGAACTGGCCTCAGTCACACAACCGCATGATCCTAGTATGGAGCTCCAACTAAAGCTCAAACAAATGGAACTAGATTCCCAGAGTGAAAAAGAACGTGAGCTTAAACAGCTGGACCTAGATAAAGAACGTGAGCTTAAACAGGTGGAGCTAGATAAAGAACGTGAGCTTAAACAGCTGGAGTTAGAAGCTTAGAAAGAGCTACAAATCAAATTAAAATAAATGGAAATAACAGCCAATTTGGGAGCAGGGGAAAATAGACTCACGCCTCCAGCCGGTCAGCGTATCAATGCAATTAAATTTGCAAAAGTAATCCCTAAATTTTCAGAAAAAGAGGTTGACCAATATTTTGCGCAGTTTGAGATAACTGTCCAAAATTTTAAAATTCCTGAAACTTTGTGGTCCACCTTACTTCAACCAGCTTTGACCGGAAGGGCATCCGAAGTCTTTATGTCCTTGAATGCGGAATAGCGCGGGGACTATAACCTAGTAAAATCATTAATAACTAAGGCTTATGAATGTGTCCCCGAAGGCTACCGTAAAAAGTTTAGGGAACTGTGGAAACGTGATGGCCAGACTCATGTTGAGTTCCTCCGGGAAAAGGAACGACTCCTGGACAAGTGGCTCCACGCAACCAACACCGACACAGACTTCAAGAAATTCAAGAACCTCATTCTGATGGAGGAGTTCAAGAACTGTGTTCGTACTGAGGTGCGAATACATATTGCAGATATTGGCGAAGGTGACGCACATACGGCAGCAGTGTTAGCTGACGACCTCACCATCATACGTCAATTCTCAGGGAACCCATTTGACACCAAAAAAGACAGGCACAATAAGAAATCTGCATCAACTTACAGTAAACCCCCACAAAAAGCATTCAAGTCCGGTACGAACGAAACAAGTGCAAAAGACACATGTGCCTACTGTAAAAAAGAAGGACATAGGAGGGATGAGTGCTGGAAACTCAAGAAGAAAACTGAGAAGACCACACATCCTGGTACACCACACAAAGTCTCCGCTTGTACGTCTTGTCATACGTCAGAATCTGGAAACACATTTTCAAAATACAAGAGTTTTTGCTCTCCAGATGTCCATACAAACTTCGAAGAGGTTTGTCACGACTCATCAAAGAGTTCCATTATGAACAATAAGGCTAGTTTTACTGACTCCAGCCAAGTTCCTGCTTCGACTGCGAGTTTTATGAGCTTGTCACCAAGATCCTTTTGCTCCAAAAAGCGGTCTACCTCCAGAGGGGCGTCTTACTGAGGACTTGTGTGAAAGTTTTGATGACTCTACACAGAGTTTTACTTCCTCTACCCTAGCCGAATGTTCTCAAGACTCCAACAAGAGTTGGCAATGACTTAGCCGTTGGGAAGGTAATAGTCGAACCCATCGTTACTCATGAACCTTGCGTCATTGAATCTCAGGAAGAAGATCCATAATTGTATCCAGAATGTGCTGTGACAAGGGCCATGAGTTCCAAGTTCTCCACAAAAGAGATTTCACAAAAAGGCAATAACATTTTTCCTGAAATTTACCTGGGAAAAACATTTTTTGCAAGTCTAAACGAAGAGTCAAGGAATCACAAGACTCCAACTCGAATGCAATTTATTGAAGAAGAGAAGAGTGATCCAGAAGAGTGATCTCACATTAGAAGCCAGTTCGTAACAGTGGGTCAAGGTCATGTAAAGCCTGTTCAAGCTGAAATAAATGCTATTGTATCACTTCCACCATCTACTACTAAAAAACAGTTAATGAGATTTTTGGGAATGGCAGGTTACTTTAGAAAATTTTGCAAAAATTTCTTAGTTATTGCTTCTCTCTTAAGTAATATGTTAAAGAAAAATGCAAACTTTCATTGGTCAGATAATTGTCAGGAAGCATTCGAAAACATTAAAAATATACTAGCTAATGCTCCTGTTCTCTTTGCACCACATTTCAACACATATTTTAAATTAGCTATAGATGCCAGTGATGTTGGCATTGGTGCCATTTTTTTCAACAAGATGACCAAAATGTAGATCATCCTGTTTTTTATTTCTCAACGAAATTCAACTCCCATCAGAAAAACTATTCCACAGTAGAAAAAGAATGTTAAGGTTTAACTCTTGCTCTCCAACAATTTGATTTTTATGTCAGTTGTTCTTTAAATTCATCAACTTTTTTACTGATCACAATACTTTAACATTTTTTAATAAGATGGTCTCCAAAAATCAAAGATTGTTAAGATGGAGTCTATTTTTACAAACATATAATTGGAATATAAAACATGTTAAAGGCAAATATAATGTCATTGCAGATACTTTGTCCAGAAATTAATTTTCACTGTACCTATAAATTATGTTCTTGTTTATAAGCTGTTAAAAAGTATTTTGTCCAATATTTTTAACCGAAGAAAAGTACTTTGTTTAAATTTTTTAATGGAAAAAGAATTCAATTTTTGTAAAAAAAAAATTCTTTTAAAGAGGGGATGTGTTATGTAGTACACTTTTCCCCCGTGCTTGAACTTTGTTTCACCCCACATTAGATTCCTAGCAGACGGTATCGTTTGTTGTGGGCGCGGCTTAGTCTTTGAGGTATTTTGTTTACTACCAACCACCAATTAAACATAGTATGTCTAATAGTATCTTATGGCACGTTCTCGAATGTATTAGAAAAGTAAGGGCGTTCCTAGACGCGTCGGTAGACTCACATATATAAAAGATTGACAGGCACAGACAGAGGACGGAGATTGATTGATACTTTTTTTTTTACTTCTTTCTTTTAACTTGTATGTGTTTATTCGCATTGATCATTCATCATTATTTATTGGCACATTGTACTATCTATGTTAATTGTGTACCGGTACAAGATCTACCATTTGATGATTTGCAATGATATTTCTTTTGATTTTTAATTGTATTATTATTAAAATAAATCTTATTAATTGTAATTGGTACTGTTTTGAGTGTTGTACTTTTATTATTTTATTTTTCTATGGTATCGTCCTTTGTTAGGCACTGTTTTAACGAGTTATACATTTAACATAGTAGATTAATTTCTCACAAGAGAAGCCAGTGCGTTACACAGTGCAATATTTTTTTGTGATCGTATTGTTGCCAAAATAATTGAAATTAGGAAAGCTTTTCCTGTTCCTCCGGGCGCATCTAGGAAATATACTCAACCGCTTTGACTGGTAATTGCATGCATAATTCTGTCATACACTATGAGTTGTTCTGGAACCAATTTCGGAAGATTCATCTAAACAAATGTACCTAATTCTTCGATATCAAAGTGCGTTTCTCGTTGCAAATCACGATTGAAAAGCTTGTTGGCATATCGATATGGAGAAGTCATTCCAAACTCTACCAGTGCTTTGTTAGAGATTTCCAAACATATTCCTCAATCGAAACGAATGCCTCATTATACACGTTTGGTGTAAATTTAATGTCCGGATTTTGATTTGTTGCACGCAAACGATGTATGATGTCTTCACTCATGTCGTCTTTGCTTTTCTCCCAAAGATCTTTTGGATTGGTTCGGCAGCACGTGGTCAATACGACTGCAAACAAAGTGCGTATTTGTTTTTGTTGAGCAATATTCGATGCATCAGAGAGCGAAGTTTCCGAATGAACATCGTTTTCCAAAAGTTTTAATTCTTGGCAAGCTTAACGATAAGTGGCACATATTCGACCGTTTACTGTTCTCAGTTCTTGGAAGGATGTTGGTCCACGTACGTTGATTAACAGAAATCGCAAGTAAAAGCATTCTGCATTGTTTTGTTGAATAGTATACAGGCGGCCTAATGCGTGGGCCAAAAATAAATGTTGATTTTCTTCAAATGCTTTAACCTATTTATTGCGAAGTTGAAAACTTCTCGCTGATGCATTCCATGTGTAATATGTTGGCACTTCAGAGTAAAGTAGCGTCTTTGCAAAATTATCATTCCGGCACAATGAGAAAAATGCAGTTAACGTTGTTGACGGAGGTGACACTGCTCTTCCACGTGCATTTACTGCTGTAAAGTACAATCGCTGTCCGTTTTCAAGGTCCACTGCCAAATGAAAAAAATGTTGGATGGCGTTCATGGATTGGAAATTATAAAATGTGCCATTCAGCTTCATTGCTATTAATGTAGCGTCCTAGTTGATATTGGTAGACTTCATCGATTGATCCAGATATTTTTTTCCACTCCAAAAACTGCCATATCGCTTCCTTTGTTAATATATTTGCAAATGCACTTGATCCATTTCACAGAATGTCAATACTCTGCGTTGATATGTGCTTTGAACGTTTTCGTGAGTAATGGTGAATACGGTACAACCCAAAAATTATCGATTTCAACATCATTGTTTCGTACTTTTAAAGTGATTAATTTGCCACCATATTCAGTTGATCGTCGACGATACAGTGGATAGCCATCATTGCCAGTGATAGTCTCCGCAATTAAATCTTTAGGGTATCGTTTTGTGCATTTCCCATCAGACATGCATGGTGAATTTTTGTTGAGTAAGCCACATGGACCGTGAATCATGTTTTTGGTGACGATTTCTAATAAGTATTGATCAGTGTTGGCATCTGGTATTTCTGCAGAAATGACTTTATCAATTTGATCTTGTTTTACTTTTTCGATCAACCAAATTAAAATGGGTGCATGTGGCAATCCTCTTTTTGCCACTCAACGGAATACATTCCAACAGCGTGTCTCTTCAAAAACTTTATGCTTGAAAATAAAATTTATTAAAGATTTCAATTGCTGTCGGAACACACACACAGTAATATCGTGACGATCTGATAATTATTCTCCAGTTAACAAAGTTCTTGTTATTAATCCCACGTAGGGTTGCATTTAAAGGTAATAAAAAAATCTTGGCAGCCATATGCGCGAACATATGTCATTGCATCTTGAGCGTATTCATTCATGTGACGTGGACTCCCAGTAAATGTGGTATATCAATTTTCCCCAGTTCATTTGGATTCACATTGTCATCATTCACAATTTTGCATCACGTAAATGAATGTACTCTTCGGAACGCAACTTCTTTTGATTTAATCGAATGTAGAGGAGTCGTTCGGTTTCGATTTTCACAAACAAATCAACAATGTATTGATGGAACATTTTTCGACATTTCACGATATGATTTTCGGCACTCTCACGAATCATCAATCGATATGAACAGTAATTCATAGCACTGACTGTCCTAATCGATTCCTCATCTGTTTGTGGATTTCTAAATTTCATGTTGAAATGAAATACAAAAATAAAATAGGATATTGCAATCTGTCGTTTAAGCAATGAGTTTCTGAGACTCGCTGAACGTGACCATTTCTGCGATGAAGAATTATATCACGTTAGTTAAATTCTTCGTCAACTATAATGATCACCACTTTATCAATTGTTGGTGCATTTTTTTTATCTTTGGTGTTGGCCGACAGGTGTTTTGTCTGCTACACCTACAACTTTGTAGTCATCAGTCAGCATTTGTTCATGAAAAATTCGGACCAATTTAATTAATTTGTTGTGTTGCAAAAATAGTTTGCAATGCAGCGACAATTTTTCTTTTATTGCCCGTATTGATATGACAACGTTGATCGATTTGTTCATCACCATTCCCAATGAAATAAATTTGAAGACATTTTTTATCTGTGTTTGGCAGTGGTAGTAGTGATTCTGCACGATTATAAATTTGCCCTTGCACTTTAAATGCTGGCATGTAATTCTCACGCACGATATTTGTTGCACCGAAAAATATCATTGGGAAACATGAATTGTACTTGCGTTTATTTGCTAAGAAAGGTTTCGATTGGCTTGTGTCAACTGATAGCAACGTAGTTAATGGTTCGGGTGGTGAATGTAATTCTGGCAATTTCACTTTCCCACCCGCGCAGATAAGTCCCACTATTTCATTCTTAAATTTGAGGGCACTGTAGTACACGCATAATTTATTTATTTTTCAAATAACCACACTTGGATGAAGACTACAATCATAATTAGCATCGTAATGAAATGTACTAAGATTTAATTCAACGTACAGTGTTTGTCTGGATCGAGCAGTATGTACTCTGTCGGTATCTATTCTTGCTTCCCGTTGCTCGACTGTTTCAGACGAACGGTTTTGAACATTGCGTACTCGGGCGGCTTCCAGTCTTGCTTCCCGTTGCTTGACTATGTGAGACGCACGGACTTGAGCAGTGTGAGAGACTTGCAGTCTTGCTTCTCGTTGTTCGACTGTTTCCGAAGCTCGCGATGATTTTTTTCTTTCTTGCGTGAGGTGTAGAAAAATTAAAGCTTTTCGTTTGTGTGGCATAATTTATTTGACAGCGAAATTATTGCCTTGTGACGAATATTGCAAATGCATGTGATGTCTGTTATTAGATGTCGAATGGCAATAGTAATTTTACAATTATCACACCTTGTTACGTCACAAACAAAATGAAATATTAATTTTTGTATTTTATTCAATTAATTTACGATATTCCTAAAGTTAATAATTTTCACATGTTAGGATCTCCCATCTTTTCACATGAAAACCTTCCATACCATGTACGTTTATTGTTGGCAATAGAATTCCACTTGCGTAGGGTCACATTACTTTATAAATAATAAATTCCAGCGTTAAAATTTAGGTATTACCATCGTTCAATACCTACGTTTTGTAGGGAGTAATTTAATAATTTAAAAAACCATCGATTCATGTCAAATGTCTTTTCATACAACAAAACAACTCCGAAATTCTTACGTTCTATGATAGAATTACTAATGCTATTCAAAACCACAAAACGTATACAACGTCATATCAGATTTAAAAATACGTCCACAAATTAAAGCTTATTCAAATTTTAAAAAATACTCTCTACACTGAAAATGCAAAAACGTATGTTCCCTGCTCTTACTAAAATTTGCTGTCTGTTGGCATTTGTTCAAGGGCGGTTGTGTTGATAGCTCTGTTTGAAATTAAATTGATGAAGCTCTTTTAAGAAATCGAAACAAATTTAAGGCCCCCGGCCCAAACTAAATATTGTAAAATGGTTGCATTAATTCAGAAATCCACTTATTATGTAAAACAGAAACTGAAATGTCTTTATTCTTATTTCATTCAATTCCATCCACCCATGAAATAGCTATGTTTGAAATTATATTTTTATAGTTCAAATATGAAAATAATGGAATTTAGGCCCCCGGCCCCAAACGGAATATTGTAAAAATGTTGAAATAAATTAGAAAAATTTGCCGGCGGATTTAATTTCATCCACCCATGCAATAGCTCTGTTTGAAAGTATAATTTTATAGTTCAAATAAGAAAAAAATGGAATTTAGGGCCCCCAACCCCAAAAGGAATATTGTAAAATGGTTGTACTAAATTAGAGACCTTTGCGGGCATGCGCACATTAACTCGCCAACTTCTTATCGTAATAAAATGAATGGTGAAGAGACGCAAACGGACATTATATTTTTATAGCACCAATATAGTAAATGAAAAAGAATTTAGGGCCACCCATCCTAAAAACGGAATATTGCAAAATGGTGGTATTAATTCAAAACCGACTTACTATGTAACATACAAACTGAAATGTCGCTCTTTGTATTTGATTAAATTCAATCCACCTATGCAATAGCTCTGAGTGAAATTATATAATTATAGTAAAATAAAGCTCTTATAATAAAAAACGAAATTAGGGCACTGGCCAAAGCGGACTATGGTAAAATGTTGTTCTAATTTAGAAACATTTGCGGTAGTGAGCATATCAATTCACCAAAGTTTTATCGCATGCAGATGAATGGTATAGGAATGCATACGACAATTATATAGATAATATAAGGGTGGGAAATGAATTGTAGGGCCCCAAGCCAAAAAAATGAATATTTTAGAATTGTTGTATTACTTCAGAAACCTACTTATTACGTCACACACACAATTTACTTTCGCTATTTGTATTTGATTAAAAATTTATCCATCCATGCATTAGCTCTGCTGGAAATTATATTTGTATAGCTTATATGAGTGAAAAAAACATAGCGCCTGGCTCTAAACGGAATATTTTAAAATGGTTGTAATAGTTTAAAAACCTTTGCGAGCGTGCGCACAAAGGCTCACTAAAGTTTACCGCATTCTGATAAATGGTATAGGAGCGCATACGGACATTATTTTTTACGAAGCTCATATAAGAAAAAAAATTATTTTAGCCAACGCCCTAAAACGGAATATTTTAAAATGATTATAATGACTTAGAAAAATGCTCCGTCTTGTGGACAACAACTTATCGCAATTTTATTGCAATCGCTTGAATGATGTAGGAGCGCATACGGTTTGAAATTATATTTAGATAACTCTTATAAGAGGAAACGAACATAGGGTCCTTGGCTCATAACGGAATATTTTAAAACGGTTGTAATAATTCAAACAAACTTTTGTGGGCGTGCTCTCAAAATCTGACTAAAGTTGTATCCCATTCGGATAAATGGTTTAGGATATATAATATATAGATTTTTCAAGGAAAAATGAAATGGGGCCCCAGCCCCAGAGAAATAGATATTTTAATTTAACGTTTATGTATGCAGATCATATAAGGATAAAAGTAAATTCTGGGCCCCGGCTCCAAACGAAATGTTATAAAATGTTCATAACCCCTAAAAAAAAAATAACTTCCGGATAATAATGGATATGATGGATATGTGTGTCAAATTTGGTCAAGATCCATCAATCCATGTAAAAGTCTTTGTGGAACCAAGCCACCCACCAACCCACACACATTCACTTTATATATATATATATATATATATATATATATATATATATATATATACACAGAGAGACACAGAGAGAGAGAGAGAGAGAGAGAGAGAGAGACAGAGAGAGAGAGAGAGAGAGAGAGAGTTAAATAGAAAGAGAGAGAGTGAACAAACACGACGCTACCGCG
>CAXITT010000589.1:391465-434106 GCA_964033795.1 Lymnaea stagnalis | reverse complement strand
GGGACTGTGTATTGTTGTAATGGGACTGTGTATTGTTGTAATGGGACTGTGTATTGTTGTAATGGGACTGTGTATTGTTGTAATGGGACTGTGTATTGTTGTAATGGGACTGTGTATTGTTGTAATGGAACTGTGTATTGTTGTAATGGGACTGTGTATTGTTGTAATGGGACTGTGTATTGTTGTAATGGGACTGTGTATTGTTGTAATGGGACTGTGTATTGTTGTAATGGGACTGTGTATTGTTGTAATGGGACTGTGTATTGTTTTAAAGCTATCGGTTTGTCGGATGTCACCTTGATTTTAAATTCTTCCACCCTGGCCTTTCCTGGAACGTCCGATATGACGCCACCATATGTTGTCAATAATCTATTAATGTCGTCGGTTTGACATGGTATCAAAACAGGATTAATGCTAATTTGCTTGAATTTGTCGTTGTCTTTGTAGGTCAAGGTTGGTGAAGATGTAATGTCAGAAGTAATGTTTAAATCATTTTCTTCGTCAAAGTCATCATCCGTAATGATGGAAGCCATGCAACCATCAAGTATGTGTATATTATTATCTGGAGTCACTGTTGCATCTTTATGACGGTCATGATATTTGACCACTCTGTTGATATGATAGGTTTTGGGAGACATACCTTTCTTAATGGTTACATTAAATTTAGACGTACGTCGAATAACTGGATATGGCCCATCCCAGAATAAAGACATCTTGTTATGTCTTTTAGGTTTAAGTAGCAGTACGTAGTCTCCTACTTCAGTATACTTAAATCTAGTCTTTTTGTCATAATGGTCTTTCATTTTAAGTTTTGAGATCTCATTATTATGTGAGAGCGCCAGTTTTGTTGAAATTTGAAGCCCGTGTCTCATGTCCAATAAATATTCGTATACAGTCTTTGTTTCTCCATTTATGAAATCGTCCGTAAATAAATGTTTCATGATGGACATGGGGCCTCGGACTTTACGTCCATAGACCATTTCATAAGGAGAAAATTTTGTGGCTTCATTTGGCACGTCTCTAAGGGCAAATAATGCTGCACTTATAAATCTATCCCAGTTATTGGGTTCTTTCACAGCTAGTTTTCGCAGCATTGATTTAAGAGAGCCATTGAATCTCTCAACCATCCCATTCGAACTGGGATGATATGGGGAAGATTGTATTCTTTTGATACAAAAAAAATTTGTGACCTGAACATATACTTCAGATTTAAACTGGGGGCCATTATCAGACAAAATTTCCTCAGGGAAACCTATCCTGGAAAAAATGGTACTGAGTGCTTCTATCACAGTCTCGGCACTGGTCTCTTTTAAATGCTTCTATCACAGTCTCGGCACTGGTTTCTTTTAAAGCAACGGCCTCTGGCCATCTAGTTGGCGTGTCAATTAATGTAAGGATGAACCTTTTTTTTCCTGTCGGTCATCTGCATGGGGCCGATTAGATCTATGGCGACCTTAGCAAACGGGGTTGTTAACACATTCATTTTCTCTAAGTTTATAGATTTATTTCGTCCTGGATACCTGGCCTTTTGGCATATATCGCATGTTTTAATGTATTGTTTAATATCTTTATCTATCCCAGGCCAATAAAACTGGGAATAGATTCTTTCTCTAGTCTTATTTATTGACATATGCCATGCCAATACCCCAGAATGTCCCTTGGAAAGAACAATGCCTCTCCTATGTTTAGGTATCATTAATTGTTCTTCTATTTGCCCTGTTTTCTTTTTCTCATAATGTTTATAGAGGAGACCTTTTTTGACTATAAAGAAGTTATCCAATCTTTTTCTCTCATGTATTTCACCAGTCTCGCCTTTGTCCCAAAATTTAGCTAATTTTGGGTCATTTTTTTGGTCTGTCAAGAAACATGTGGAGTCGAATACACCAGGGTCTTTACAACCCAATAAATCATCAGGTAACCCCTCAGTCACTACGCCCTGAGTTGTCATGGCTCTAGTAACCGCGTTGGCGTTTAATGCAGGGGCGTCATCTACATTTCCTACTATCAAATCGGCCACCGGATCATCGAAGAGAGCCGCCACAAATGTGCCTTTAATATAAGGTGTAACTATATCTACATATGATGTCGGATACTGTCGAACCTGTCCGTCAATCAGTTTCAATGTATAACATCCTGGCAAAACCTTATTTTTATTAATCAAATTAGCTCTACATCCTATTATGCTGCATCCTGTGTCCATAAGAACACCTACTGGTTTTCTCTCTAACAAACCATCTACCAGATTTAATCTACCCAATGATTTATTTCTAATTTTGTGCTCTACTATATCATCCAAAAAATTGACCTTGCAGGGAAAAATAGGGTATTTATTTTTCTGTGTTTCTTCACACGCTCCACAGTGTTTCTTGTGTTTGTTGACAGTTTGTAGTTATATCCTGCCACCCCTATCATTTGGGTTGTGCAATCTGACGTCACGATAACTCTGTCTTCTCGGCCTTGTTGGAACGGTCGTACAAACAGTGGGGAGGTGACCTATTCCCCAGCACCTATAATATTGCATTACACCGTTCTCATGTCTAGCCAAGGTGGTTTTGTCCCTGTTCATTTGGACGTTTGAAAGGTCTGGGTTAACAATTCTTTCCGGCCACGTTGAGCCGGCCGCAATGTACGGAACCTCTCTTAACTGTTTTATCTTATTTGTAACTCTGCCATCGGGTTGGGTGTTTTTAAAATTATCGATGATTTGCAAATTTTCTTCTACACTTAGTTTTCTTCCTTCATTTAACTTTCTTTAGACACGGAACTCTTAATCTTATCCACTATCAAAAGATTCAATAAATCCTCAAAAGTTTCTGGGATTCCAGCATAGCTTACCCAGGACATTAAGCTGGCTGTGACCTTTACGAAAAAACTGCTAATGTCCTCGTCAGTTGGTACCAAGTTATGGTACTTAAGTCGATACCACTCTTCATAGAATCCTGCATGAGTCAACAGTTTTCGTCTAACAATGTCAAAATCAGGGTCATTATTCAGTCTTGAGTCTGTCAGAAAACATTTAAAACGACTGGTCAATTTGTCTGTCAAAAGTAAAGCCCAATCTGCTTTATTTATTCCCTGTCTATGAGCTTGAGGCTCGAAATGAATAATGAACGCTTCAAGGTCCTCATCCTCCCTCATATTGTTAACGTCTCTTAACCTCGATGTTGAAACACCTTTACATGCAGCCAAAGTCAACTCATGGACTCTGCTTTTCCTCCCGTTCTAGCCTTTCTTTTCTATCCCTTCCTCCTTTTCTAGTCTATCTTGTCTTTCTCTCTCCTGCCGTTCTAGCTTATCTTTTTTTATAAGTTTGATTTCTACCCACCTAATCAGAGCTTCGTCTTCATAACCAAGGTCTTCTCCCTCTTCCCTTAGTTCAAGGATCTATTTTTTTCTTTGCACTCCTGGTTTCCATGTTTTATATTAATGAATGTTAACAACCAAGGTAAAAAAGAAAAAAAAAATCCAGACTAATAAATTTAAATATAAGTTATATAAAGTGAAAATTATATATATTTATATTTATATATATATATATATATATATATAGAAATGTATAGAAACAAAATCTTACCTAACTATAAAGAAAACACAAATAAATTAAGTGGCTTAAGCTTAAACGGATCTATAGAGCACGAAAGTCAGGGAACGGTCAGCAGTACACTGTCAAATCGAGGTACAGCACAGCAGGAAACAGCATAGTAGCATTCAGTAGAAGCAGCATGCAGGCCCAGTGGAATGCGGTCCCAGCAGGATACAGGCCAGGCAGCGACGTACCGTCAAACCGGGGAACAGCACAGCCGCATGCGGTGGTTGCAGGATACAGGCCTAGTGGGATACTGACCAAACAGGTTACAAGCCAGGCAGCGGCCTAACGTCAAACTGGGAAACAGCACATAAGCATGCAATGATTGCAGGATGCAGGATTCAACCCAGCAGGACACAGGACCAGCAGGACACAGGACCAGCAGGACACAGGACCAGCAGGACACAGGACCAGCAGCACACGTATACATCAGTATGCAGTCACGGCAGGATATGGGCGCCACATCCCGGACGAACCTCCCAAATGTTATAAACCTAGTCTTACTAAAAAGGTCCGTTGACTTCGTTGTCTAGGGGGTTTAATTATACACACTTCACAACTATAATTCTTAGATGAAATCTCTTTATTAATCAACCAATTCTTCAACTGCCGTTACTTTAATCAAAAAACAACACTCCACACCCAAAACTACAAAATAATAATACGTCATATCCCCTTCCGCGCAATACGTCACAAAATATTCAAACATTTAATTACAACATCTACTCAAATACTCTCTAAACAACACACAATCACACAATACATTCAAGTCCTTAACAGAGGTAGCATCAACGTAACATCAAGAAATTATCAAGAATCAACAAGTTAGCAACAATTTAGCATCTAGGCAGCATCGATGTAAAAGTCAGTGTACCAAGGAGTTACATTCGAGGAAGCATCGAGGTAAAATCAAGTTAGCATTAAGGTAGCATCAAAGTAGCATCAATGCAGCATCAATGGAGCATCAATGGAGCATCAATAGAGCATCGAGGCAGCATCAAGGTAGCATTAAGGTAGCATCAAGGAAGCATCGAGGCATCATCGAGTTAGTTAATTATATTTCATTCAATTGTATTCGATATGTTCCTATAGTATTCAAGGTCAATCTATTTCATTTTAACTTATTCTAGATCATTCTAATTTATTTTAGCGCAATCGAGTTTATTCTAATTCATTCTATTTTATTAAATCACTTTCTAGATTATTCTAACACATTATAGCTTATTCTAATTTTTTCCATCTCTTTCTAGATTATTCTAGATTTGCTAGTTCATTCTTAGTTATTCCATCCATTTCTACATCATTCTAGCTTAGTCTAATTTATTTTATCACTTTCTAGATTATTCAAGATTTTCTTGGCTTATTGTAAGTCATCATTTTGAGTTCATTATATTACTTTTAGCTCTTTCTAATACATTCTATCTTTTTCTATATTACTCAAGCTCATTCTAATTCTTACTAGTTCATTCTATCGTTTTCTAGTAGCTTCCATGTAGCATCAGGGAAGCATGAAGGTTGCTCATTTTACTTCATTCTAACTTCTTTCTGTCTATTCACCCCTTCGACAACTTCGCTCCTCCGCAGACTCGCGTATTCTGTCCGTTCCCAAGACACGCACTAAATTATATGGTGAACGATCTTTCTCTTTCTGCGCCCCCAAACAATGGAATTCTTTGCCACTACACATCCGCAATATAACAACCACACAGGCCTTCAAAACTGCACTCAAAACACATCTATTTAAACTATACTACTCTGACTGATTCTCCTCCTATAAACCGATAAACGTACATGGGTTTCCTTGTAAAAATGTCTGGTGTGGGTGGATGAATATACCTATGGTGTTGTTTTGCTTATATGTTGTTTTTATTTCATTTATGTATTTTATTTTAATATTATGATTATGCCTCTTTGCTATATATGTACAGCGCGGTGAGCCCAGCCCTAGGCCGGGGTACCGCGCTATATAAGACCACTTATTATTATTATTATTATTATTATTATTCTAGATCATTATAATGTATTCTAGCTAGTTGGGAAATATAGTTGGGTTATATAATTGGGCTAATTATATATCGTTAGGTTATATAGTTGGTCTATATAGTTGGTCTATAAGGTTTGGCAATAGAGTTGAGCTGTATAGTTGGGCTATACAGTTGGGTTATATAGTTGGGCTATGGAGATTCAAGAGCATAAACCTTAGCTGGAGCCAAAAGGGTATGCAAAACGAAACTGAAGTTAATGTTCGGTAAAGGAGTGGAGTTATTGCTGTTCCTAGTTACCATTACCATTATGGCTACTTCTCTATCTTACCTTCTAACACTACTACTCTACCCACTCTTCCTACGCTACTGCTCTGCCCACAATAGCAACTTCATCCACCCCCACGCCCCACACCCACGGGACCAAATTGCCTGAAAGAAATACTGTACCTAAGAAAAGGATATTTTAGTGCTGTTCGTTAAGCTGTTCGTTAAGCTGTTCTGTTGCAGTTGCAGTGCGATGATGCCGCCATTACGCTGCCCTAGTTTATTATCAATTGAGACTATTTTGAAATGAAACAGGAAGTTAGCGGTCAATAGAGTGCGAAGGGGATTTCCTACTTGGTAAAATACCGCTGACGGGCAATACTAGCGAGTGTAAACACAAGGCCGCATTACTTCCTGGTTAACGGTGTCCACACAGGACATCTCATTACAAAGTAGGCCTATTCTTCTCTTCAAGAGATGGTAAGATTTGTGTTTCTACCTTTCTGTATTCTTAAGCTTTTGATTCCTACTTAGTGTAGCACGATGTATTTGGGTATAACCTTTCACTGAGCGATTGTTTATCTGTAGTAGGAACGCGTGTTCAATTGAAAGGTAGGTCATGGTGTCGAAATTTATTGAACCGTCGAGAGTGACCTACTAATGTTTGTTTACATCCGCTTGTTGGAGATGCGTGTGTACTGTGTACTGTGTACTGTTATGGTGAAATGTATGAGCTATCTTTGTGTCTTTGTAATGCATATGTATGAATTAACTTTATGTCTTTGTAATACATATTAATTATGAGCTATCTTTTTGTCGTTGTAATACATATCTTTGAGCTATCTTTTTTGTTTTTGTAATAAATATGTAGTCTAATCGTTTTCTTTGTGTCTTTGTAATACATATATATATAAGTTATTTTTATGTTTTTGTAATGTATATGTATGAGCTTCACCAGCTTTTTGGATTGGTTGATTCTACATTTTATATGTACGTACCGATAACTTGTAAAGATGGCTTCTAAAGATGGCTTTTAAAGATGACTGGTACTTATAAAGATGATCTGTAAAGACTGTTTTAAGATACTAAACAATTACTGAAATCCTTTTCAAAATGAGTACTACTGTCTTGTGGATATGGAAATGAGACACATACATAATACTGGCTTGTAAATATGGTATGCACAGTGTAATACTGGCTTGTAATATGGTATGCACAGTGTAATACTGGCTTGTGATATGGTATGCACAGTGTAATACTGGCTTGTAAAGATGGTATGCACAGTGTAATACTGGCTTGTAAAGATGGTATGCACAGTGTAATACTGGCTTGTAAAAATGGTATGCACAGTGTAATACTGGCTTGTATATATGGTATGCACAGTGTAATACTGGCTTGTAAAGATGGATGTACTAGCCCTATGATGAACGTTTCTGTCGGTAATGATAGTGTCCATTGTTGCGTACCTGTCTTGGATGACATGTCCATTGTTGCGTACCTGTCTTGGATGACATGTCCATTGTTTCGTACATGTCTTGGATGACATGTCCATTGTTGCGTACCTGTCTTGGATGACATGTCCATTGTTGCGTACCTGTCTTGGATAACATGTCCATTGTTGCGTACCTGTCTTGGATGACATGTCCATTGTTGCGTAAATGTCTTGGATGAAATGTCCATTGTTGCGTACCTGTCTTGGATGACATGTCCATTGTTGCGTACCTGTCTTGGATGACATGTCCATTGTTGCGTACCTGTCTTTGATGACATGTCCATTGTTGTGTACCTGTCTTGGATGACATGTCAATTGTTGCGTACCTGTCTTGGATGACATGTCAATTGTAGCGTACCTGTCTTGGATGACATGTCCATTGTTGCGTACCTGTCTTGGATGACATGTCAATTGTTGCGTACCCGTCTTGGATGACATGTTAAACTGACAAATCATTTCTGATCTGCCAAAGTGTTATATTTCTACCAAAGCTTTAGATGTCTACCACATTGTTATATGTCTGTCACAATGTTACACCAGCTAGAGTTATACACCAGCTAGAGTTATACACCAGCTAGAGCTATACACCAGCTAGAGCTATACACCAGCTAGAGTTATACACCAGCTACAGTTATACTTCAGCTAGATTTATACACCAGCTACAACTACTAGTATTTTATAATTTCAAGAGAAAATATATTAATCGATAATAATGGATTTGGATGCTATTCAAGCATTATCTGATTAATGAAATGTGGTTAATGTCATCTAGTAATTGTTCCCTGGTTTGTGTTATCTGGTTAGTGTTATCTGGTTAGTGTTATCTGATTAGTTTTATCTGATATTTTTTGAGTGTTATCACTCATAATGCAGCTTAAAAAAATTATGTCTTAATAAATAGAAATCGATTATTAAAAACTCTTCTAACAGCTATTTGTCCCATTCGTCTACCAGCTATTTTGCCCCACTTTACTATCAGCTATTTTGTCCCACTCTTCTAACAGCTATTTTGCCCCACTCTTCTAACAGCTATTTGTCCCATTCGTCTACCAGCTATTTTGCCCCATTCTTCTACCAGCTATTTTGCCCCACTTTACTACCAGCTATTTCGTCCCACTCTTCTACCAGCTATTTTGCCCCACTCTTCTACCAGCTATTTTGTCCCACTATTCTACAAGCTATTTTGTCCCATTCTTCTACCAGCTATTTCCCCCACTCTTCTACCAGCTATTTTGCCCAACTTTTGCTATTATACATTTTACAGTGGCTTAACTTCCTGATGGCTTTTGTCTGATAAAGTCGCAGTTTTCAGTCGTTTTTTTCTTGTCGTTGTATTTAAATGATAGTTTTCTCGATATGTAATGGACTGAAATAAAGTAGTAAGTCAAACGAGTTCAGCTCCTGAACATCTCACGGTTTCATTGTGTTGTTGTCAATTGTCTTTCAACACAGTTCCAATCTTTAAGGTCACAATGGTGTGCTTTCTGGTTTGTGATTGGTAGGATATTGTCACAGGTCAAATTGTGTGGTTGATTATATCTTATCATAGGTTTATTGGGTTTGTCTTTGATTAGATTTTTTCATAGTTTTACTGGGTTTCATAGGTAAATACTGTTTGTGATTGGTATGATCTTATCATAGGTAGATGTTGCACATGGAGGCCCCTCAAACACCTCTAGCACATGGTGGCCCTCAAACATCTCTTGCACATGGTGGCCCTCAAACACGCCTGGCACATGGAGGCCCCTCAAACACCTCTAGCACATGGTGGCCCTCAAACACCTCTTGCACATGGTGGCCCTCATACACCTCTAGCACATGGAGGCCCCTTAAAAACCTCTAGCACATGGTGGCCCTCAAACACCTCTTGCACATGGTGGCCCTCAAACACGCCTGGCACATGGAGGCCCTCAAACACTTCTAGCACATGGTTGCCCTCAAACACCTCTTGCACATGGTGGCCCTCAAACACGCCTGGCACATGGAGGCCCTCAAACACCTCTAGCACATGGTGGCCCTCAAACACGCCTGGCACATTGAGGCCCTCAAACACCTCTAGCACATGGAGGCCCTCAAACACGCCTGGCACATGGAGGCCCTCAAATACCTCTAGCACATGGTGGCCCTCAAACACGCCTGGCACATGGAGGCCCTCAAACACCTCTTGCACATGGAGGCCCTCAAACACGCCTGGCACATTGATGTTCTCAAACACTAGAGGTTGCTAGAGATACTCACTGTAGCAGGCCCCAATTTATGACTTAGGGACCTTTTCTTAAGCTGGGTGTTACTGAGAAAGTTGTCTGCATACCTATTGGTCTCTCTCATAAACATTTTAGTGAGTGATATTTAGTTTGTAAAATAGAATCAAGTACTCAAATGGGTGCTTATGCCTTAAGACATATTTATAGGACATTTGTTGTTTAAAAATTCACAGATGTTATCTATATACATTTGAGGAGCTCTAACACTAAAGCAAGGTTTCACGACATTATCCTGAACATCATCATTTTGATCGTCTTCATTCCTTTCCTGGTTGTTTTCATCAGTGTCCGTTTCAGATTCACTGCTAGAATATCAAAATCATTAAGCATAGTTTCTTGAGAACCACTGTCAGACATTGTGGGATGTTATGGTATTACTTGCAAAACACACCAAAAAATAATGCCTAAACACAACAAAAGCTAGTCAACATTAAAATGCCAGGATGTTCAAGAAGCAATCTAATTTGCTGGTACAGACCAACCAGACAATCTTGAGGTATGAATTATCGGCCATCCGTCTTTCTTTTTCGCTACTAATCATGGGCCGATAGATTTGCCCATCCGTCTCAAGAAGGTTAAATTAAAATTAATTTGACCTAAATACCTTCATTCATCATCATCAGTGGCGCCATGTAGGGCCCTGGCCTGCTCCACTATATCCTTCCATTCGGAACGACTCATGGCTTTCATACTCCATGCGAAAACCCCCAACTGGTGTAAATTCTTCTCTACATCGTCGATCCATCTCAGCCTTGGGCGACCGGTGAGTCGTCTGCCCCTAGGTTTCTACCTGTATATCACTTTTGCTGCTCTAAATTGCGCCATACTTTCAAAATATCCTGCTCAGCGCGGTCAGCTTTTTTATTGTTGAGACTATGGGTGGGTCTTTGTACAATTGGTATAGCCCTTGGCGTGTACTGATCCTCCAGATATCATTTTCCATCACTGGGCTCTAAGTTTTTCTGAGGATTTTTCACTCCTGTGTATTGAGAAGGTTCTCTGCTTTTCTGGTAAGGGTCCAAGTCTCACTAGCGTAAGTTACTACTGGTCGTATGATAGTGGTGTATGTTGTCTTCTTTTTTCCCCTTGAGAGTTTTTTGCTTCCCAGTAGCTTTTGTAAGCTGAAATAGGAACGGTTGTCTGCTGTTTTTTTTTTTTTTTATCCTTTCTTTCACCTCTGACATTAGTTCATTGTGCTCGTCTATAGCTTCGCATACAGAAGTGCGTGGACGATGTAAAGCGTTGGATGACTTGCAACAAACTGAAGCTAAATGATGATAAAACGGAAATCCTTCTCATCCACTCTCAAAACAAACCTCTCCCTCCATTCGCTCCTTCTTCTATATCTATTGGCAACTCTGACATCACACTCTCTCCCTCTGCCAGAAACCTTGGAGTCACGCTTACGGACACCCTCTCCATGGACAAACATGTCACGAATATATGCAGATCAGCATATAACGAAATTAGAAAAATCAGCACCATTAGACACCTCCTCTCCTTTGATGCCACAAAAACTCTCGTCTCTTCACTCATTCTTTCAAAATTTGACTACTGTAACATTCTTCTCTCAGGCATTCCTCAACACCACATAGAAAAACTTCAGAAGGCACAGAACTCAGCATGCAGACTCATTTTTAAATTAAAGAAACATGACCACATTCAACCACACATGCGGCAACTCCACTGGCTTCCAATATCCTCTCGCATCAAATACAAGTCTTCCAATCTTTGCTTCAACTCGTTCACTGACCCTCACTTTCCTGTCTATCTCTCTGAACTGTTGCTTCCTTACATCCCCACAAGACAACTACGTTCTTCCATTGACAGTAGAACCCTCTCAATCCCAAGAACTAAAACTAAGACCATCGGTGAACGCTCCTTCTGCTTCCATGGGCCCACGTTCTGGAACCAGCTCCCCTTCCATATACGTCATAGTGAAACCTCGTCCATTTTCAAAAAGTCCCTTAAAACTCATCTGTTTAGGTCCGCCTATGACCTGTGATGCACCCTCCTTGCCCTACCTAATTTTCTGTTTCGGTTTAATCCTGAAGTGTCAAAGTGTCCTCTTTTTATAGCCATTTTCATTGTTTCTATAGAATAGTAGTTACTATCCTAGTGTCTCATTTGTATTTACTTAGTTTACATGTTTTAATAATTGTAAAGCGCTTAGAGCTTTATGATAAGCGCTATATAAAAATGCCTAAATAAATAAATAAATAAAATATTTGAATGTAGCCACTCTCTAAAATTTGTGGTTTTTATATTGATGTTGTCATCAGCGTGGGAGTTTCGTGACAACATCATATAATTTGTCTTCGGTTCATTTACATCAAGACCAGCTTTGACTGAGGCATTTTCAAGCTCCCTGAATTCTTTAATTATTTCATTACTGTTTCTGCCCAGTAGCGCTATATAGTCTGCGTATGCCAGGTACTGCAATGCCTGGCTTTATAAAGTTCCTGATGGTTGTTGTTCTGTAATACGTCTATGCAAGTAGCTTGATAACGTTCCACTTGTGCTCATGTGTATATTTCTAATAACTTTTTCGAGCGTAATGTTAAACAGGATAAATGATGGTGAGTCTCCTTGTCTCAGGCCCCGATTAACTGGGAACTCCCTTGAGTATTCTCCCTACACCTTGATTCTACTTTTGGAGTTATCCATCGTCATATGTATGAGTCGAGTAAGCTTGTCAGGAACTCCAAGTTCTTGTAGAGCGTTGTACAAGTAATTCCTGTCTACGCGAGCATATGCTGTTTTGTAGTACACTTATAAGTGGTGTATGTCGATGTTATATTCGTAACTGTCTTCAGGAGACATCTGATAGTAAAAATATGATCCGTATTTGACCTATTCTGTCGGAATTCGTATTAGTAGTCCACTGGGATCTGTTCATTATACTTTTCCAGTTTTCTTCCTATAAGTTTGGTGAGGATTTTGTACATTACATTAATGAGGGGGATTCCTCTGTAGTTAGAGCAGACCAATTTAGATCCTAAATTATGTCTTCAAACAATATCAAATTATAGTTTTTGATTGAACTTAAATAAAGAAAAATATATGAATTTCAAAAGAGGAAAATTTAAACTTGCAACTAAAAAACGTCAAGTTTCTTTGATTTAATAACGGCAATTATAAATTGTTACGGTATTTTACCCTTTTTGAAAATTAAAATTAATAAATTTAATTGATTGCTTTTTTAGCTTGTTAAAAAGACACACCAAAATTTAACTTTGTATTTTTACTATTTAATAAGTTTTTACTTATTTTTCATTCCAATAATCTTTTATCAAAGTTATAAAGTAATAAAAACTTTGCGTTTAAAAATACTTTTAATACGAAAATGTCGTTTAAGTTAATCAGTTTAGCGAAACTAGAGCATTTAAACGCAGCCTCGTATAACTATTATTATTATCATCATAGACAACAAGAAATAGCTTGACATCACATAACTAATGAAATGGTGAGCCTTAAATGACCAGATGTTTCTTGAGACAATGATTATTATTTGCGTATGCTTAAGTTATGTGTTAGGGTTAGTTTGGGTGTTAACATTAGGTTATGAGTTAGGGTTAGGTTATACGTTATATTTATTATCATCCTTTGGATAATTAAATGCATAATGTCAATAATAATCTATTAATTTGACATCCTTTAGATACACATATTACATCCTATCAATTGAATATATTAATTTGACATCCTTAGTTACATATAATACATTCATACAAAAGAAAATCTCTCACTAGAGTATCATTCTACATAGTTTTATGCGTTATACTACATCCTGCTCTACGGTTAAGGAGATCTACTGTAAGCGTATTCTTCTTCTAAAATCCGCCTGGCCTGCTTGTATCTCATTGGCCGACTGAGACATATCTTATTCAGAAGCAGGCAGAATATTGGTTCTAAAATTAACCACTAGGAAAACAGGGAATAGTTTGATCAAATTCCTCCTTATACATTTGTACAACTTCCCGGTTGGTAAATATACAAATACAAGATCTGTGAACTCTGCCCACCGTGACCCCCCGCCCCTTGGCGCAGTGATTACCTGTACCAGTGTCTGGATTGATGTTATGAAAGCGTACTTTTGTTTGCGTTGGACAGTCGTAGGTTTGTTTTTAAAAGTCTTTGGTTTGTGATGAACATTCGTCAGTTTGTGTTGGACAGTCTTCGGTTTGTGTTTAACAGTAGTCGGTTTGTGTTGGACCGTCGTTTGGTTGTGTTGGACAGCCGTTTGTTTGTTTTTGACAGTGTTTGGTTTGTGATAACATCACTAGGTAGATAATGGGACTAATTTCTGATTGCCACACGCGCTGGTTTTTCCTTCACTTAGTAGTTTTTACTTGTAAGCTGTTCATTTATTTTGCTATAAGCTGATCATTTATTTTACTATAAGCTGGTCATTTACTTTACAATAAGCTGGTCATTTGGTTTGCTGCAAGCTGGTCATTTGGTTTGCTGTAAGCTGGTCATTTAGTTTGGTGTAAGCTCGTAATTTAACTTGCTATAAGCTGGTCATTTTTTTGCTGTAAGCTGGTCATTTGGTTTGCTGTAAGCTTGTCATCTAGTTTGCTGTAAGCTGATTACTTAGTTTGCTGTAAGCTGGTCGTTTACTTTACTATAAGCTGGTTATTTGGTTTTCTGTAATCTGGTCATTTGGTTTGCTGTAATCTGGTTATTTAGTTTACTATAAGCTGTCATTTGGTATGCTTTAAGCTGGTCATTAGTTTGCTGAATACTGTTCATTCGATTTGTTGAGGTTGTTCATTGGGTAAGCTGTAGGCTAGACAAATTTCGGGTAATTTTTTGGAAGTGTAGATTATATTTTGGAAGTGTAGATCATATTTGGGAAGTGTAGATTATATTTTGGAAGTGTAGGTTATACTCTGGAAGTGTAGGTTATATTATGGAAGTCTAGGTTATATTGTGAAAGTGTATGTTACTTCTATCTTGACTTTGTTGCTATTAACTATTTGAACTTTTGATATTTCTTCAACATTTACTTTTCACAGTGTATGTAGTATCAGTGCTAGATCAAAATATAATTACATTTACTGTAACATTTACCCAGCTATTAATGTAATTATCAAGTGTCAGAATTAACATCTACAACGCTGTCTATTTTTCCATACATCGATCATGAAGGGAAGTTGCTTGCATAGAGTCCATCAAAGGTCTCTTTCAATCTAGTCAATTCACTACACAGATAACAAGAGAGTAAAATCTAGTCAAATCACTACAATTCACTACACAAAGAATAAGGGGGTAAAATCTAGTCAAATCACTACAATTCACTACACAAATAACACGAGAGTAAAATCTAGTGAAATCACTACAACTCACTACACAAAGAATAAGGGAGTAAAATCTAGTCAAATCACTACAATTCACTACACAAAGAATAATGGAGTAAAATATTGTCAAATGACTACAATTCACCAGACAAAGAATAAGGGAGCAAAATGTAGTCAAATCACTACAATTCACTACACAAAGAATAAGGGAGTAAAATCTAGTCAAATCACTACAATTCACTACACAAAGAGTAAGGACAAGGGAGTAAAATCTAGTCAGTTCGCTACAGAAAGAATAAGGGAGTAAAATCTAGTCAAACGATTACAATTCACTACACAAAGAAATAGGGAGTAAATACTAGTCAAATGACTACAATTCATTACACAAAGAACAAGGGAGTAAAATCTAGTCAAATGACTACAATTCACTACACAAAGAAATAGGGAGTAAAATCTAGTCAAATTACAGCACAAAGAATAAGGGAGTTTATTTCAAACCATGACTCCAAATTGAGATCTAAATACAGTCAGTAAAACTCTATGTGGATTGGTTTTAAATTTATCACCTGCAAGTTTACATGTTCATTTGTTTTTAATGTAATACATGGATCTGTACAAGTGGATTCTTTTTCCTTCCAAATGTGAGAAGCTCTTGATTTGTCAAAATTGTTTAAAATTTGAATTAATGCCGCGGCAAATTATTACAGGTTTTATCAATACGCACAATTTTTACGTATGTCATGACGACACAAAAATTGTAACATGTGTTATGTATGCACAATTTTAGCATATGCTGTGAATGCATATAGTTATAATATGTATTATAAATTCACATAATTTTAAAGCATGTTGTATATTTAGAAAGGTTAAGATGTAATGGAACACAAGATAGTATTTGAAATCTACTTACCCCAGTAAACAACATAAACAACTCAGCAGTGCACAATATAAGCCACATAAACAACTCACCGGCGCACAATATAAGCCACATAAACAACTCAACAATATAAGCCACATAAACAACTAAAAAATATAAGTTACAAAAACAACTCAACAATGTAAGTCAAAAAATCTACTCAACAATGTAAGCAATAATAATAACTCAATAATGTAAGTAAAGTAAACAACTCAACAATGTAGGTTATAGAAATCAACTCAGAATTTTAAGTCATAAAATAAAACTGAACAAAGTAAGCCACAAAAACGAGTTTATTGTGAAATCCAATTAACAAAGGGCCGTGTCTTTTGGGGTAAAAGTAAGGACCTTAAAATTTAGCCTTGACCAGAGACAACCCTACCCTAACCAGAGAAAACCCTAACCAGAGAAAACCCTAACCAGAGAAAACCCTAACCCTAACCAGAGAAAACCCTAACCAGAGAAAACCCTAACCCTAACCAGAGAAAACCCTAACAAACTGACCAGAGACAACAATGTCTTAGGGTATTTTTCTGCTGTGTGTGTGGGGGTGGGGTGGGTGGTGAAGTACAGTAATTGAAGCCGGTGTAAGCCACTTGTCCTGACTGTAAGCATCATCCTGTCTGTAGGCAGCACGCTGTCATTGGGCAGCACCTTGTCTGGGGGAAGCACCTTGTCTGCAGCGATCAACCTGTCTTTAGAGTTAAGGGAAGTAACTTGAAATAAATTCAAATGAAATTTAAGTTTTAATTGAAGGGAAAAGGAAGCAATGGTGTGGGGCGAGTTGGAGAACGGGGAGAGAGAAGGGTAGGCTGGAGAACAGGGAAAGAAGGGGGAACGGGGGAAGAGAGGGGCAGGCTGGAGTACAGGGGAAAAGGGGGGGGGAAGAGAAGGGCGGGCTGGAGAACAGAGAAAGAGGAGGGAACGGGGGGAAGAGAAGGGCAGGCTGGAGTACAGGGAAAGAGGGGGAAGAGAAGGGCAGGTAAGAGGAGGGAACGGGGGAAGAGAAGGGCAGGCTGGAGTACAGGGAAAGAGGGGAAGAGAAGGGCAGGCTGGAGAACAGGGAAAGAGGAGGGAACGGGGGAAGAGACGGGCGGGCTGGAGTACAGGAAAAGAGGAGAGAACGGGGGAAGATGAGGGCGGGCTGGAGTACAGGGAAAGAGGAGGGAAGAGAGGGCAGGCTGGAGTACAGGGAAAGAGGAGGAACGGGGGAAGAGAAGGGTGGGCTGGAGTACAGGGAAAGACGGAGAAGAGAAGGGAAGACTGGAGAACAGGGAAAGAGGAGGGGACGGGGGAAGAGAAGGGTAGGCTGGAGAACAGGGAAAGAGGAGGGAACGGGGGAAGAGAAGGGCAGGGTGGAGAACAGGGAAAGAGGAGGGAACGGAGGGAGAGAAGGGTAGGCTGGAGAACAGGGAAAGAGGGGAAGGGCGTGTCTTCTCTTCGTACATTCTTGGAGAGACGGATACTTTTTTTAAAAAATGCCCATTATATTCAGTACCTGATGGTGCCTATTATATTCAGTGGCTGATAGTGCCTAGTATATTCAGTGACTGATGGTGCCTATAATATTCAGTGGCTGATGGTGCCGATTATATTCAGTGACTGATGGTGCCTATAATATTCAGTGGCTGATGGTGCCGATTATACTCAGTGAACTGTCGGCTATAAATACCTTTAATTCACGCAAGCTTCTTTTTGTTTTCTTTGTATCGTAAGATACGAGCTACTTTACACCACTATAATACAAGACACTTTACTCAGTTTAAAATTAGATTTTAAGTAGTGATTTTCCAAGTGACGGTTTAACCCGGACTTTGTTCCACTTGCAGTGAGATAGCCAAGCACAATAACCAAAGATGTTCGTTTTGAATTTTTTTTTAACCGTTATTTTCAATGAATCGCAACCTGGCTCTATATTTATCTTTTGTTAGAAACTGTTTCAGTAGTTTTGCTTTCGATGTCAAATGCTACATTTCATATTTACGTTGGGTATAAATATAACTCAGTTTTTCCTGTCTTTGCAGGTTAAGTTATTTCATTTTTCTTATGAAAACTTAGAGAGTCCTAATGCTGTTGTTATGAATGAACCTCTTGAAAGCCGACATTTTATCGAAAAGTCGTGTTGACTATCAGCGATGGACATCGGAGAGAGCTGATCAACATAGCTGTCTATCAGATGAAAATGGAGCAGAGGGGAATGGACGCTATGACAAAAATGTCTTTATTGTCTATGGCAGCGAAAATAGGAGATCTCCTGCAAGTGAAGGAACTTGTTATCCAAGGGCATTCACTCAACGCGCGGGAAGAAAATGGTGCGACCGCCTTACATTGGGCTAGCTCTCAGGGTCATGACAGAGTGTGTGATTATCTGTTGGATGCTGGATGTGATATCAATGCCCGGATCAAAAACGGCCCTACAGCTCTACACGTAGCTGTCGACTGTGGCCATTCCCAGTGTGTACAAGTTTTTATTAAAAGGTCAGTGTGCACATGTTTTAATATAAAGGTCAGTGTGTACATATTTTTTTTAAATATCAATGTACATGTTTTGATATCAAGGTCAGTTTGTAAATGTTTAAATATAAAGGTCAGTGTGGTCCACACTGACCTTTTTATTAAAACACGTACACATGTGGACACGTTTTGATATAAAGGTCAGTGTGTACATATTTTGATAATGATATAAGGTCAGTTTGTATATGTATGATAAAAAGATAAGAGCTCAAGTTGAGAGCGCTGTCTGCATAGCAGCCATTGGTGACTGAAGTTAGGGGTCCTGTCTGCATGGCAGCCATTGATGACTGAAGTTAGGGGTCCTGTCTGCATAGCGGCCATTGATGACTGAAGTTAGGGGTCCTGACTGCATAGCAGCCCATTGATGACTGAAGTTAGGGGTCCTGTCTGCATATCAGCCGCTGGTGCTTAAAGTTAGGTGTCGTCCATTATTAGGCCTATATCAACAAAACAGGGGGAGGGGTTGAAATGTTTGACAATTGTTGAAATGGGGAGGGTGTGGATTAGTTGACGTCAACAATCATATTTTCTCTATTAAAATGTTAATCTTAAAAACGTACTGGTTAATACATTATTTTAGCAAATTTAATGAGTGTAAATTAAAATAGTTATACCATTTTTAAGCTTTTAACAATAAAAGATTTATGTAATGTGTGTCTGTCTGTGCATTGCGGATGGCTGGTCAGAATGATAGCATACTTTGTTAGTGCAAGAGAGGTCAAAAGTTGGCCTCTCTTCGACTGTAAATTATATTTGTCGCAAATGACTAGGGCGGTATGTTTGCGGTCATGTTGCAGGTGATGAAATAAGGACAAGGTTCAAGGGTCATTTTTAGTTAAGATAAATGGTATTGATAGAGTAGGAATACGATATTTTGAGAATTAAGGGCACGTAAAGTGAGTAACAATAATAACATCGCTGCTTGAACGGATTTGCAAACTCTGTAACATTTTTTTTTTGCATGACAGTCATGTTAAAATAGCAAGTTCAACAGCACCGAAAATGCATAAGAAATTCCGGCTCCTCAACAAAAAAGGGTTCGACTAATGCAAGTTGCTGCCAGGAGACAGAGAGAGCTTATGGCAATCATTGCTCTCACTGACAATCCTTCTATTTTAATTCTGAATGGTTAGATGAGGATGATGTTGACTTGTCTGGTATATCAATTCCGCAAGATGAAAATGATAAATCAGCTACTATGACCATTTGTACGATAGATTTTTTTATTTTATTTTTTTGGGGGGATAGGGGGGGGGATGGGGTATATCAATGTTGACATAATTACCTGGGAAGGGGGGGTCACTGTCAGTTTGAATGTTGTTGACAGTGGGGGGGGGGAGATTGCTTTAAATTGTTGATGTAATTAATGGACGGTGACATAATTACCTGGGAAGGGGGGGTCACTGTCAGTTTGAATGTTGTTGACAGGGGGGGGGGGGGAGATTGCTTTAAATTGTTGATGTAATTAATGGACGGTCCCTCAGTGTTTCACATATAGCAAGCATTGGTAACTGAGGTTAGTGTTTCATGAAGAGCAAGTATTGGTAACTGAAGTTAATGTTTCATAAAGAGCAAGTATTGGTAACTGAAGTTAGTGTTTCATAAAGAGCAAGTATTGGTAACTGAAGTTAGTGTTTCATAAAGAGCAAGTATTGGTAATTGACGTTAGTGTTTTATATATAGTATATAGCAAGCATTGGTAACTGAAGTTAGTGTTTCAAAAAGAGCAAGTATTTGTAACTGAAGTTAGGTTTTAATATATAGCAAGCATTGTTAACTGATGTTAGTGTTTCATATATAGCAAGCATTGGTAACTGAGGTTAGTGTTTCATATATAGCAAGCATTGGTAACTGAAGTTAGTGTTTCATAAAGAACAAATGTTGGTAACTTAACTTAGTGTTTCATATATAGCAAGCATTGTTAACTGAAGTTAGTGTTTCATAAAGAGCAAGTATTGGTAACTGAAGTTAGTGTTTCATATATAGCAAACATTGTTAACTGAAGTTAGTGTTTCATATATAGCAAGCATTGTTATTTGAAGTTAGTGTTTCATATATAGCAAGCATTGGTAACTGAAGTTAGTGTTTCATAAAGAACAAGTATTTGTCCCTGAAGTTAATTTTTCATAAAGAGCAAGCATTGGTTACTGAAGTTAGTGTTTCAAAAAGAACAAGTATTTGTACCTGAAGTTAGGTTTTAATATATAGCAAGCATTGTTAACTGATGTTAGTGTTTCATATATAGCAAGCATTGGTAACTGAGGTTAGTGTTTCATATATAGCAAGCATTGTTAAATGAGGTTAGTGTTTCATATATAGCAAGCATTGGTAACTGAAGTTAGTGTTTCATATATAACAAGCATTGGTAACTGAAGTTAGTGTTTCATATATAGCAAGCATTGGTAACTGAAGTTAGTGTTTCATAAAGAGCTAGTATTTGTACCTGAAGTTAGTGTTTCTTATATAGCAAGCATTGGTAACTGAAGTTAGTGTTTCATAAAGAGCAAGTATTGGTAACTGAAGTTAGTGTTTCATATATAGCAAGCATTGTTAACTGAGGTTAGTGTTTCATATATAGCAAGCATTGTTAACTGAAGTTAGTGTTTCATATATAGCAAGCATTGGTAACTGAAGTTAGTGTTTCATAAAGAACAAGTATTTGTCCCTGAAGTTAATTTTTCATAAAGAGCAAGTGTTGGTAACTGAAGTTAGTGTTTCATATATAGCAAGCATTGGTTACTGAAGTTAGTGTTTCATAAAAAGCAAGCATTGGTAACTGAAGTTAATGTTTCATAAAGAGCTAGTATTAGTACTTGAAGTTAGTGTTGCACATATAGCAAGCATTTGTAACTGAAGTTAGTGGTTCATATATGGCAAGAATTGGTAACTGAAGTTAGTGTTTTATATACAGCAAGCATTGGTAACTGAAGTTAGTGTTTTATATATAGCAAGCATTGGTAACTGAAGTTAGTGTTTCAAAAAGAGCAAGTATTTGTACCTGAAGTGTTTCGTATATAGCAAGCATTGGTAACTGAAGTTAGTGTTTCATAAAGAGCTAGTATTTGTGTCTGAAGTTAGTGTTTCATAAAGAGCAAGCATTGTTGACCGAAGTTAAATTCTACATTGCCCTGTTCAATTATTTTTTTCAGAGGTGTTGATCTAAATGCTTGTACTGAGAGGGGCGACACTCCTTTGCACCACGCAGCATATCGAGGTTATTTAGAGATTTTGTCTTTGCTGACCAAAGCTGGTGCTGACCCTTGTCTACGGAATGTGCATGGTATGACCCCTTTGGAGGAAGCGTGTGCCAAGAAACACAGTGATTGCGCCCAACATTTATTAAACTACATAACTCAAAGAAAAGGTCAGCATATTAATTACTCAGTTCTAAAATAAGTCATTAATTTTCTGAATTGTATGATTACTTTTTAAATCAAATATAATGTTATATTAAATGTACTAATGTTAAATATGTAGAAAAAAAACATTGAAAATAGTTAAATCTCACAGTTTATAATTGAAATTTAAGCTTAAATGTTTAATCAACATTTCATTATCAAATATTAGATTGCTAAACCAAATCATCAGCTTTCCCGAAAATGTGGAAATTATTGTAGGCTATGAATTGTATCACATAATAGTATAGGCCCACTGCTAATTGAGTCAGCTTAAAGTATAAAATTAAATAATTTCAGCTAATATAAATTATTAGTCAGCTTAAAGTATAACAATTCTTTACCGTTTTACTACATGGTCTTAATATATGACTGAATTTAATGTCAAGAACAAATTACATGATAAAATAATAATAAACAATGTTGCCTGACCTATTTACAGTTGACGCATCAAGTTTGAATTCTTGGAAAAATTGTCATGACAATATCTTGGAGAGAGAGTATCATGACTTACAACATCATAATGTGACATCACCACAAACCTCTTTGACTTTAAGAAATTACCAAGAGGGAAAGGAGAGCCCAAAAACCAAAAATCATGTATCATTAGATAATAGACATGGAAGAAACAGGTCTGGTCCTCCTAATGTCAGTGGAGTCATGTCTTTAGATTCAGATTATTCCTCTATGTCACTGCCTTATACATCCCCTGGACAAAGTGCTCCATTTTGTGATGTGTCTTTGCCCTCACTAGGTTGCAAAGAGGAACAATCTAGTTTTAGTTTTGATTCTCTTTTAAGCAAAGCTGTACCAATAAGGGCAGAGTATGGTTCTCCAACAGCTCAGAAACAACAAGCAATTTGTGATAGTATAACGAGAGGAAGCACACTCTTAAGCCAAGAAGAATCCCACTTTAAGGTATCATCTCCTCCAGCACTACCGCCACGACCATCTTGGCTTGCTAAAAGAGACTATCCCATGCAAAGGGAAAACAGTGCATCTTTCAATGAGATTTGTGAAAAGATCAAATTCCCAAGACAAAAAAATCAATGGACTGAAGTTTTACCCGGACTTCAAATGAGTGATTTTGTTGAACAACTTCAGCTGAAGGTTCTAGAACTTCAGGAACAACTTTCTACAAGTCAGACTTCCAATGTTAAACTAAGACGAAAAGTCAGTCAAATGGAGGCTGAGAATCAAGTCCTGAAAGCAGAAAATGAGCAACTCCTGAAGTCACTTGATAAAAGAGGCACTGGCTCATTCAGTCAAAATGGCTATGGCACTAAGTTCTTTAGAGAACCTGTCCATGGATTGTCAGAGCTGGACGAAGGTGTTCATTCATCATCATTCATTGCATCATACAATCAGAGTAATGCAAGTAATTTACAGTCAGGCCTCAGGATAAGTAGAGAACCAGTTGAAACCAATGACAATGTATGACAGTATTGAGTAAGTAAAGACATATGACAGTAAGTAAAGAGACTGACAGTAAGTAAAGACATATGACAGTAAGTAAAGAGACTGACAGTAGGTAAAGACACTATATGACAGTAGGTAAAGACACTATATGACAGTAGGTAAAGACACTATATGACAGTAGGTAAAGACACTATATGACAGTAGGTAAAGACACTATATGACAGTAGGTAAAGACACTATACTTTATCACCAAGATCAATTTGAGAGCAAAATTGTACTTGCAAATTGCAAGTACAGTTTAGAGGTACATTTTTTTAGAAGGGATATCATTAATGTATTGAAATACTCAGCTATTTAGGGCTTGGAGTATTTCTTGGTAATATTTATTTATGCTGTGATGTTTTTTTTAAATTAAAGACCAAATTGTGCTTTCTAAAAGTTAATTAGAGAATATTGTGTGAAAATGTGTGATGTTTAAAACTTAATAAATCAAATTTGTGTGAGAATCAGTGATGTTCGGTCATTGTAATCTAAATGGTGCTATCAATTTTTATATGTGAAAATGTAGTAATACTGAAAGTCATCCATCAATTGGAGGGGATTGAACAGGTGGTCAAATTAGGAGACTTAATCATAATGCATACACAATGTTTATATGCAACAAAACTCATGCAAGGACATATGGTTTTACTTGGAGGACTTATGGATTACTTGGAGGACATCCGGTTTACTTGATCACTAGCCATTTCACAAGTCCTGTCCTTTTGTTTCTCTTACAACTGAGAATAAGGAGCTGTTTTAAATCTTGAATGTGGAGAATATGCACACATGTTATATGTATTTTACATGGGAACGTCTTAATTAATGAAAAACTTGAAATGTCTAATCCAGGTTGACTTAGAAGTGTATGTGAATGTTAATACAATATACAAAACTGATCTCAAGTGATTTTTTTTTTTTTAAATGTATGTATGAAGATAAAATTTGGATCATTTTTGAATGAAAACAATGGAAAGAAATTAACTTTGCTTAACAAAGATGCCAGATGTTGTTTTGAAAAATCTCACTCATGATATAATCTAATGTACGTGTTATAATAACTCACTCATGATGTAATCTAATGTACATGTTATAATAACTCACTCTTGATGTAATCTAATGTACTTGTTAGAATAACGCACTGATGATGTAATCTGATGTATTTGATAGAATAACTCAGTCATGATATAATCTGATGTACTTGATTGAAAAAAGCAGTATTCCTTAATTTAATATAAGGAAATTAGCTATGTTCTTAATCTAAAAATATGTATTATAATAATTTGAATGAAATTAAAATTCTTCAAATGTCATTTTTTTATGTAGAAATTCATTTAAATTCTGTATCTTTGATGTATAGCTTTGCCAGTTGGAAGTCATCCTCCAATGGTGAAATAACCTCTGTAGCTTTGCCAGTTGGAAGTCATCCTCCAATGTTGAAATAACCTCACTAGCTTTGCCAGTTGGAAGTCATCCTCCAATGTTGAAATAATCTCAGTAGCTTTGCCAGTTGGAAGTCATCCTCCAATGTTAAAATGACCACAGTACCCATGCCAGTTGGAAGTCTTCCTCCAATGTTGAAATGACCCCAGTGATATTTTATCAAATGAAATAAAAATGTTTGCAGTTACCATAGCTACTGTAAACACTTTGCCTTATTATTACTTGTCTAAAAACCTGCAAGACAAAATCAACTGGATACATACTCACATTCTTTAAGTATTTTAAAAACTTAATTAGTGATTGAGAGTGTGATGGCATGTAAAGAGAAGACAGTCAGGGATGCTAAGGAGAGTCTGATGGCATGTAAAGAGAAGATAGTCAGTGATACTAAGGAGAGTCGGAGGGCATGTAAAGAGATGATAGTCAAGGATACTAAGGAGAGTCGGATGGCATGTAAAAAGGAGATAGTCAGTGATACTAAGTTTCTTCTCTTTAGTGAATGTAAATAGTGGAACAGAGTGTGCTGGGTGGCCGAGTGGGCTAAACTGACTCAAACCAAATAGCTGGCGGTCTAGAGTTCAACCCTGGGTGGATGGGACTCGTTAGCTTGGACGGCAACTCATCTAAGAGAAGGCAAACTTTGAACTTAAATCAGGAACCAGAATGTTCAGAAAATTGATCGTGGGCCCTTAAATATAATAATAATAAGAGGAGATATGTTTAGACTAGAAAAAAAAAGAAAAGAGAATGCCTTGATCAGAATATCAATCCATTGTAAAAGATTAAAAGTGATGGTGATATCCTGATTGCTATGAAGTAACAGGTGTTTCATCAAATTGATGATACCCTGAATGTTATGAAGTAACAGGTGTTTCACCAAATTGATGATACCCTGAATGTTATGAAGTAACAGGTGTTTCACCAAATTGATGATACCCTGAATGCCATGAAGTACCAGGTGTTTCACCAAAGTGGTGGTACTACCATTTTCTTTATTTAAAACCTCATTTTTTTCTGCAAATATTTAGTTTCTAAATGTATTTAAACAATAGATTTGTAAGGCTCAAGGTATCCCGCACTAGTCATATTTCTTAGCTATGTTTGAGTAATGAAATGATGAGGGAAGAGCTACTAGCAGCAGGATTGACCTATAAAAACATCCATTGTACATAGTACCAGATATTATAATTATCTACACACTACGGGTATTAATAATGTATATAACGCAATGCAAACAAAGATTAAATATAAATATATCCACCACCGAAGTAGATAACAAGTTCATTTGTGAAGAATCGTAAAAATAAACGTGAACAACCCAAGTTATGCTTTTAATTGCTTTTATGTGTTCTTTTGTGATGGTCAGATTATACAAAAAATAAAATGTGTTGTCAGACTATTCAATTAAAATAAAGTATAATTTTTTCCTTGATGTTTTCTGTTATTAATTTATAAATTTAGTTTACAGATATATTTCACAACTATGTACCAGTACAAACCAAGTTTATTTTCACAACAATATACCAGTACAAACAAAATCTTTCAAAATAATTATAACAATCTGTAACTACAATAGCAAATTATTTTTTCCGTAATATTTAACTACTTGGTGCTGGTATGTAAATGGTAAAGTAAGTGTTGTGTCTGGAGTAATTTAGCTTATTGATGCTTTGTATCTGAAATGGTTGCTGTGTGGGGCTATATGATTTGTACTAGATATGCTGTAATAATATTGGTTGATGCATGTCTTTTGGGTATTATATTTTAGCAGGGTTTATGATTTGTATGGTGTACGATGTTAGAGGTGTCTGTTTTGTAAGGTGTATTGATGTATATTTTAGATGTGAAGCTTCTTTTGTATAGTAAATGATCTGGTACCCATACAAATATTTTTTATGGTGTATAATATATGGTACTTGTGTACATTTTTAGTATGGTGTTAAAGATATATGTTTTTTTGGGTATCTTATATTATAGTTTTTTTTTATATTTTGCATACCTGTATTGATGGAAAAAAAAAAAAAAGGTGTTTTGGTACATTTATTGGACTGGCTGTGACGTGTTAAGTTGTTATATTGAGTTGGCAATTATGAACAGAGTTTGTTGTAACACAAAATTTATCATTGCTTAGATGTATATTTCATTTTTTGTATGTATTCGACTTGTTCAAAGATGCATAATTGAGTTTTTGTAAGTATTCTACCTGTTCAAAGATGTATATTTGAGTTTTTGTATGTATTCTATTTGTATATTCGAGATTTTGTATGTATTTGACTTGTTCAAAGATGTATTTTTGAGTTTTGTATGTACTTGACTAGTTCAAAGATGTATATTTGAGTCTGTGTAAGATTACAAATAAAAACTTCAGGGAATTCTTCACATTAAACAGTGAGAGACAATGTTGTTGATTATAGTTAATAAGAGTTAATGATATTAAATTAACAGTTGACCTTTATATATATCACTGGTTTGTTTTTCTTTCAGGCCTTCTCAAGAATCATATTTGTTTCTGTTGTAAATGTAACAATTTTAAAAAAGCCTTAATTACTTCATCCAATAATTCAAATGAAAGAAAAGCTTTATTCACCTTTCCTTGATTCATGTTTCATAGGGCTAACTAAAAATAGCATAGGCCTGACTTAACATAGCGTAGGCCCCTTTAGAAATTGCATTTGTATAATGATACAATTTTTGTGTTTCAACATTAGAACATAAGAACTGATTCAGTTATTTTAAAATGACAAAAAAAAAATTAAAAATCTGAATTTATAGAGATTCCCTGGATGTAGAAACAGTGGGGGCATCCAATTTCAATGTGAGAAACACTTCACTTTCTATATGACAGATTAACACAGAAAAGCAGACATGCTGTATGTTGAAATGCAGTTGTCTCTAAGTTCCTAGGACTACATTCCTAGTGGTGATATTACTTACAACCAGGAAGATATAATCAAAGGGCTGGTGTTTGTCATGACAGTTTTCTCATTTGATAATCTCTAGACCAATGACTTAGTTAATCCTGTTACAAGAATTAACTAGGTGAACCATGCCCCTTATAAAGAAGGATTTTACTTCATGGTTATTAGCTATGAAATAGTGTCTTTTTTCTAAACAAGGAAGATATGAACTAAATGTAGAGTTTAAGTTTAAGAGTAGACAAACTAAAAAAAATTTTTTTTCCAAAATGAAATAAAAAGCAAACGATGTATTATTAATATTTAATTTTAATATAAAAAATTAAGTTCTTTATGATCCATTAAGGTGCACTCCATATAATACGTACACAAAAAAGGTCAAATTTTCGTACCCCCTCCCCCCTGTTCCACACACCCTATGCATAAGACATCCCATCCCAAATCTCTATATCAGAATATATACAGACACTTATGATGTACAAGGCAATTAAACAAAGTTCCATAATATGCTTGCATGGAAAACTACATATGTATGGCTCCTTATTGACCTAATTGAATGGCATACAAATCTAGGCAATAGGCTGGGCCCACTTGGTAAGTCAGATGGAAAATCCCTTCAAATTGCTCTAACATTTATAGATTAAAGCTTGATAGATCAGCATAGCCCTACCAAAACTCATAAACATATGTCAACAGCCCATGGGTCTTGTCATTACACATACAGAAACTAATACTTTGATCAGTGGCACTCAATTTCTGGCCCTTACATATTTTGATGATGTAAATAATGTGACTCTATTGAGAAGTGATAAGATTCTTTTATTGATCCAAATAAAAGGATTTGTTTTTTTTATTACATTGTACATATTAAAACAGAGGTCAGCAAACTTACTAAAGTGGGGATTAACTAAATTAAACTGGATTTCATCTGCATGTGCTTTAGCATACTGTTCATTTCTCTTTAAAATACTGTTCCTTACCTCTTCAATGTACTGAGAATAGTTAGGGCAGTGATATTCCCTTTGTATTGACATAAGAACATGATAGAAAAAGTTACTGCTTGTGTTGTCATAAGAACATGATAGACAGATTGATGGCTTGCGTTGTCATAAGAACATGATAGACAGATTGATGGCTTGTGTTTACATAAGAACATGATAGACAGATTGATGGCTTGTGTTTACATAAGAACATGATAGACAGATTGATGGCTTGTGTTTACATAAGAACATGATAGAAAGAGTGGAGGCCTTGATTTGACATAAAAGATTATATAAAGGGGGGGGGGGCGCAGGAATAGGTGGACAAGTCTTTAGTATGGTACCTAACAGTGAGTATAAAAGTCTGTAGATTGTTAACTGTACACTGTCAATACTGTAGAGCATAGATTTTTTAAAAAGGTTTACACATAGGTGATTTGTATTTGGCAGTTTTCACAATTTTCCAGGACAAAAACATTAAAATTTTAATCAAAATTTTAAAAAAATCTTATTAACTCTATAAATAAGTTACAACCTCTCTATACTTTTCACAACTGTTTTGGCTCTTAACTTATAAACAGAGTGCATTAGTTTGACAACAGCCATTCATAGGATGTTGTCTGAAGGTAGCATAGTGAGGCATGGAAGTCAGTCAGGGTGTACAAATGTACCTCAATGGAAGTCAACCAGGATGTACCAATGTACCTCAAGGGAAGTCAACCAGGATATACAAATGTACCTCAATGGAAGTCAACCAGGATGTACAAATGTACCTCAATGGAAGTCAACCAGGATGTACAAATGTACCTCAGCTAATGCCTAAAGTTAAGACAGCTACAGAACTAGTGCACTTATAGTGATTACACAGGCCAACATGGTTTTAGTGAAAAGTACACAGGCTTACATCATTCTATTGACACGTACACAGGCCTACATGGTTCTATGGACAAGTACACAGGCCAATATGATTCTAGTGACAAGTACACAGGCCAACATGGCTCTAGTGACAAGTACAAAGGCCTACATGGTTCTTAGGACAAGTACACAGGCCAACATGGTTCTAGTGACAAGTACACAGGCCTACATGGTTCTAGTGACATGTACACAGGCCAACATGGTTCTAGTGACCAGTACACAGGCCAACATGGTTCTAGTGGCAAGTACACAAGCCTACAAGGTTCTAGTGACAAGTACACAGGCCTACATGGTTCTTGTGACAAGTACACAGGCCAACATGGATCTAGTGACATGTACAAAGGTCTACATGGTTCTAGTGACAAGTACACAGGGCAACATGGTTCTAGTGGCAAGTACACAAGCCTATAAGGTTCTAGTGGCACGTACACAAGCCTACACGGTTCTAGTGACAAATACACAAGCCTACATGGTTCTAGTGACAAGTTCACAGGCCTACATGGTTCTGGTGACAAGTACTGACATTATCTTCTGTTTATGTTTTAAACAAACTTCATAACAATGGCCAAACAACCTAGTACATTTAAAAAAACTTCATAACAATGGCCAAACAACCTAGTACATTTAAACAAACTTCATAACAATGGCCAAACAACCTAGTACATTTAAACAAACTTCATAACAATGGCCAAACAACCTTGTACATTTAAACAAACTTCATAACAATGGCCAAACAACCTTGTATATTTAAACAAACTTCATAACAATGGCCAAACCACCTAGTACATTTAAACAAACTTCATAACATTGGCCAAACAACCTAGTACATTTAAACAAACTTCATAACAATGGCCAAACAACCTAGTACATTTAAACAAACTTCATAACAATGGCCAAACAACTTTGTACATTTAAACAAACTATTTAGCATTAGCAAAACTCAATTATTTAGAAAATTCTTGACTCCGGTAATGGCAAATCGCTAATAATATTTATGTGCCCTATTCATGTTTTCAAATCATAACTGAAATCATTCATGTGTTTACCTTATGATGTAAGAAATTAACACAATCATAATTTACCCCAAATGTTTTCTGATAACAAAACAGACATGTAGGACCAATCAAGAGGAAAATGGGACCCAAATAAATTCTTTTAAAAACTAGACATAAAAAAAATCTGTTTGCAAACCAAAAAAAATTAAAAATTGGTTCCTTGCTATTAAATTATACATTTTATGTCATACATATTTAACTCATACATTGACCAATTTATGCCATACATATTTAACTCATACATTGACCATTTTATGCCATACATATTGAAATCATACATTGACCATTTTATGCCATACATATTTAACTCATACATTGACCATTTTATGGCATACATATTGAACTCATACATTGACCATTTTATGCCATACATATTTAACTCATACATTGACCATTTTATGCCATACATATTGAAATCATACATTGACCATTTTATGCCATACATATTGAACTCATACATTGACCATTTTATGCCATACATATTTAACTCATACATTGACCATTTTATGCCATACATATTGAAATCATACATTGACCATTTTATGCCATACATATTTAACTCATACATTGACCATTTTATGGCATACATATTGAACTCATACATTGACCATTTTATGCCATACATATTTAACTCATACATTGTTCATTTGTTAAAAACTGTCAACTATTAGGACTGTACTAATTTAGTTACATTCTGTTTAATTTAGAGATATAATCGACTGCACTCCATTTTTTTAGGGCTGCCATTGCTGAACACTGAAGTTAAAAGTATAACTCAATTGTATTAAAGCAGATGTTACTTCTTATATCTTGCTCTTAAACTTAGATCTAAACGATCCAACTCTTGCATCAACCGCTCGGCTTTGTCTGGATCTATGTTCATCTGAGAAATAGATGAAAATCATCTTGTAAGTAAGTACATACAATTAGTTCAGACAACAACAACTTGGTTGGTTCGCACATCCACTTTGCTCAGTCAACAATCATCTTGTTAGTCGGTACATACAATTGGCACAGCCAACAATCAACTTGTTAGTCGGTACATACAATTGGCACAGTCAATAATCATCTTTTAGTTGGTAGATACAATTGGCACAGTCAATAATCATCTTGTTAGTGGGTACCTACAATTGGCACAGTCAATAATCATCTTGTTAGTTGGTACATACAATTGGCACAGTCAATAATCATCTTGTTAGTCAGTACATACAATTGGCACAGTCAATAATCATCTTGTTGGTCTGTACATACACATTGACCCAGCCAACAAATTTAATATCCTTCTCATTTGTTGACTGGGCCAAATGTATTTAAATTTCTTTCTCTTTCTCAATTTCTCAGTAAACTAGATACTAGAATCTTTTCAGTTGTTTTATGTATATTCTAAAATAACGCTAGCCTTTAAATAAGTTTATTCAAAGAATTTTTGCACCAAGTTGTATTCCCTTAGGCCTGAAATTATTCATGAAGAAATATCCTGAAAGAAATTCATAGCAACAAGGAAGTTGAAAGTGATAAGACTACTGAGCAACAAGGAAGTTGAAAGTGATAAGACTACTGAGGCTTAGCAACAAGGAAGTTGAAAGTGATAAGACTACTGACCAACAAGGAAGTTCAAAGTGATAAGATTACTGAGGCTTAGCAACAAGGTAGTTGAAAGTGATAAGACTACTGAGGCTTAGCAACAAGAAAGTTAAAAGTGAAAAGACTACTGACCAACAAGGAAGTTGAAAGTCATAAGAGTACTGAGGCTGAGCAACAAGGAAGTTAAAAGTCATAAGAGTACTGAGGCTGTGCAACAAGGAAGATGAAAGTGATAAGAGTATTGAGGATGAGCAACAAGGAAGTTGAAAGAGATAAGACTACTGAGCAACAAGGAAGTTGAAAGTGATAAGACTACTGAGGCTGTGCAATCGAAAGTGATAAGACTACTGAGCAACAAGGAAGTTGAAAGTGATAAGACTACTGACCAACAAGGAAGTTGAAAGTGATAAGACTACTGAGCAACAAGGAAGTTGAAAGTGATAAGACTACTGACCAACAAGGAAGTTGAAAGTGATACGACTACTAACCAACAAGGAAGTTGAAAGTGATAAGACTACTGAGGCTGTACAGTCGAAAGTGATAAGACTCCCGAGCAACAAGGAAGTTGAAAGTGATAAGACTACTGAGCAACAAGGAAGTTGAAAGTGATAAGACTACTGAGCAACAAGGAAGTTGAAAGTGATAAGACTACTGACCAAAAAGGAAGTTGAAAGTGATAAAACTACTGAGGCTGTTCAGTTGAAAGTGATAAGACTACTGAAGATGTGCAGTCAAAAGTGATAAGACTAATGAGCAACAAGGAAGTTGAAAGTGATAAAACTACTGAGCGACAAGGATGTTGAAAGTGATAAGACTACTGACCAACAAGGAAGTTGAAAGTGAAAAGACTACTGAGGCTGTGCAGTTGAAAGTGATAGGACTACTGAGGCTGTGCAGTTGAAAGTGATAAGAATACTGACCAACATGGAAGTTGAAAGTGATAAGACTACTGAGGCTGTGCAGTTGAAAGTGATAAGACTACTGAGGCTGTGCAGTTGAAAGTGATAAGACTACTGAGCAACAAGGAAGTTGAAAGTGATAAGACTACTGACCAAAAAGGATGTTGAAAGTGATAAGACTACTGACCAACAAGAAAGTTGAAAGTGATAAGACTTCTGAGGCTGAGCAACAAGGAAGATGAAAGTGATAGGAGTATTGAGGCCCAGCAGCAAGGAAGTTGAAAGTGATAAGACTACTGACCAACAAGGAAGTTGAAAGTGATAAGACTACTGACCAACAATGAAGTTGAAAGTGATAAGACTACTGACCAACAAGGAAGTTGAAAGTGATAAGTCTACTGAGGCTGAGCAACAAAGAAGATGAAAGTGACAAGCTTAGATGTGCAATAACTACATTTTATATTTGATTCAACAGATAAGCTTAGATGTGCAATAAATACACTTTATATTTAATTTATCTGTTAAGCTTAGATGTGCAATAAATACAAATTATATTTAATTTAACAGATAAACTTAGATGTGTAATAAATACACTCTATATTTGATTCAACAGATAAGCTTAGATCTCCAATAACTACACTTTATTTTAGATTTAACAGATAACTTAGATCTGTGTCATAGCCTGTGTATTTCCTTATTTTTTTTTAATTCAGCATAGCATTGTGGCGACAACCACTTGTACCCACACCACACCCCCCCCCCCCACAATTTGATTTTATGACGTTACTGATTAAATATGTATCGCTGGACCAACCCCTTCCCTCCTTTGATTGGGAAAAGGTAGTTTACGTTACATATGTTCTAAAGAATGTTATCAGGTATTCTAATTTCTAGAAATACTTTTTTGGAGGGTTCTAACACTCTCCTTGTTAATAAGCTGATATATTTACCAATTGAGAGAGGTTTTTTGCTAATTTTTCAAGACATTTACAAGAAATAAATACTTATAGGAGCCTTACATGATTGTACTCTTTGTGTGTGTGTTTATTATTATTTATATCTGTGGATGATTGAACTTTTTTGCTTGCTGTGCTGTAAGTTAATATAGCTTTTTTTTTTTTTTTGTCTTTTTTTCTATAATTAAATAAATATTTTTTTTTTCATTAGCTTTGGTTTTGTTTTCTTTGTTTTTTTGCTTTCATTTTTTTGTTTTTTATTTTTATAGGAGCCTTACATGATTGTACTCTTTGTGTGTGTGTTTATTATTATTTATATCTGTGGATGATTGAACTTTTTTGCTTGCTGTGCTGTAAGTTAATATAGCTTTTTTTTTTTTTTTGTCTTTATATCTATAATTAAATAAATATTTTTCATATCACTAGCTTTGGTATCGTTTTCATTGTATATTAGCTTTCAGTCTTTTGTTATATATTTTCCAACAAACAAGACAGATTAAATTTGACAAGAACCATGTCATGGTATGAAACATCTGCAATACCCAAACTTTACATTTCAGTCTGGAATCATGTGTTTAGCTGGACAGCATGAGGGTTTTGAATCGAATAAATTATTTTATTTTACTAACGACAATAAATCAACTGCCAACATCAACCCGTCAACATGAGTGGATGTCTAAAGGCTAAGAGAGTCATGCCAAAAGTAAAATCAGGAGATGGAGTTCTGTATACCATGAATCATTGAGAATTCTTGCAACTCAATTGTTGTGTTTATTTAATGTTTCATGTTGACATTTGTTATATTTTCTTTAATGGCCAATACAGGCCTGCTGCATCTGCTGGACTGTGTCCTAAATTAGACTATCAACGTGGTTGGCTCCCAGCAATGCCAATCATTAGCGCCAGGCACTCGGCTAGTAAGTTCTCAAATGTCTCTGGCGCCTGTTCACAGTGACAGCAGCTCGGGTCGCAAAGCGGATGTAACCTATTAAGGTATCTACTAGTAAGGCAATGCTCTGTCCTTATTTGTGTTATGAGGCTTAAGACGCCATGTCAGATTGTCCTTTTGCTAAGTTTTCGGCACTTCCGGAAAGCTTGCTGGCCGTTTGACCATTTTTCCAATTCCTCAACCATTCCTCTAAAGACCGGCAGAGGTTGTACCGGATATGTACAAATTATTTCGTCGAGACAGAAAAGACAGAGGAGGAGGAGTACTTTTTGCCGTCCATCACAACCTGGACTGCCACGCTGTTCCAGAGTTAGATGTTGACGACTGTGAGCTCTTGTGGGTGAAAGTGAAACTGAAGGGTAGACGCACACTTTACGTTTGTGCCAATTACAGACCAAACACAGCAGATGAACCAAGCCTGAGGAGGTTCGAGGTATCGCTTCACAGAGTAACACAGTCAAAGAATGCTTTTCTCCTTATGGGGGGGGGGGGGAATTTTAATTTTCCTGGTTGGAACTGGCAGATTCCTGCCTTGAAGCCGAAGTCCCCCATACCCTGTTCTACACTCAGAATTCATGGAGTTAATTAACAAACATGGCGTGGAACAGCTGGTTAAAGAACCCGCGAGGGGAGAAAACACTCTTGACCTACTCCTCACCAATTGTCCACATCGTGTCCCAAAAGTTGAGGTCATCCCCGGGATATCGGACTACTGCATTCCATATTGTGAATTTCAGGTCAACACACTAAAAAAGAAACAGATCATACGAGAAATCTCAATTTATGCCAAGGCAGACTGGGATGGCCTGTGGATTGCAATGACAGAGCTGAGCTCAAACATGCAGGGGATTCAGGGTACAGCGACAACAGATGAGCTGTGGGTGAAGTTTAAGACAACAATCACTGATGCAGTGAAGAAATTCATACCACACAAGATCACCAAACCTAAGATAACTCAGCCATGGGTGACGGCTGAAATCCGTAGGTTCATCCACAGGAGAGACCGCAAATACAAACGAATGAAGAAAAATGGCTCGATTGAACTGAGAGAGGAGGTACTGAGGCTCCGCCGAACCATTCAACGCTTATTGCGCAGATCATTTTGGAACTACATGAACTGCATCTTCTCAGAGGAAGACACCCCGACCAAAGATGTCAAGAACAAGCGCTTCTGGAGCTATGTGAAGCACCAAAAGTCCTCAAACGCTGGAGTTTCCCCCCCTGAGGTGGGATGGCCAATTGACATCTGGCCCAAAAGCACAGGCTGACATACTCAATCAGCAGTTCCAGTTGGTCTTATATCTTCCATGACAGGGTAGGCTCTGTTCATCATTTTGGTCTTCAGAAGGAACTCGGCCTCCAAGTACTCTCTACCATCACCAGATATCAGAACAGGATGTGCTTGCCCTCCTCAAAACCATTAACCCCTACAAAGCCTGTGGTCCTGACAAAATCAAACCATGAGTGCTCAAAGAATTGGCCAAAGAAATTGCTCCTGCATTGACAATCCTCTTCCAATCATCGCTGTGCACAGGAAATGTTCCAGCAGACTGGAGAACAGCGCATGTCACTCCAATCTACAAGAAAGGGGAGCATTCCGACCCTGCCAACTATCGTCCGATATCCCTCACCAGCATGGTCTGTAAACTGTTGGAGCATATAATCGTAAGCACAGTCATGAAGCATCATGTAAGCCAAAATATACTCAATTACTGTCAACATGGCTTCTGAGTCAATAGATCATGTGAGACCCAGCTCCTTGAATTTGTAGAAGACTTGATGACAAATATGGATAACCACAAGCAGACTGACATGCTGGTGATGGACTTCGCAAAGGCATTTGACTGTGTGAATTATAGTTTGTTTCTACACAAACTCCAGAGATATGGGATCCAAGGCACCACTAAAACATGGATCTCTAGCTTCCTCAGCCATCGATGCCAAGCAGTAGTGGTTGACGGTATAAGCTCCTCCTTTGTCGATGTGAAGTCAGGGGTCCCCCAGGGATCAGTGCTAGGCCCCTGTTTGTTCCTAGCATACATTAATGACCATTTCAAGAAACTGACATCCCAAGCAAGACTGTTCGCAGATGACACAGCGGTGTATAGGAAGATAGCTAACAGATCTGACCAGGACCAGCTACAACAGGATCTCAATCTGTTAGCTGAGTGGGAGATGAGCTGGGACATGGAATTTCACCCTGCCAAGTGTCAGACACTATCAGTCTCTAGAAGTTGTACTCCTCTACACTACCAATACGAACTGCACGGCCATATACTTGAGCCAGTTTACACCTGCAAGAAGCCAGTATAGGAGCTGCTCATTCCTGCCCAAGACAATCAGGGACTGGAACAAGCTTTCAAAAGGAACAGTTGAGGCAACAACACTAGACTCATTTGTGTCTATTGCCTCAAGCCTTCAACTCCCAAGTGCATGATTCATCAACACCTGGCACAGAAACATTGCAAATCCCCTCTAAATGCATAGGAGCCAAAATGATCAATAAATTGATTTGGATCCTTAATATATAGAAGAAGAAGAAAATAGGTCCTTGATCCACGCCTTCACCCCCAGTTGGGTCACTGGTCTGTTAGGTTGTGGTTGTGCATGTACAGGGATCAACTGAAGGACCAATTTTTTTTTTCATACTTAAGGGCTCAATATCAATTTATTGATAATTTTGGCTCTTGGTTTGAATTCAGAGTTAGCCTTCTCTTAGATGAGTTGCCTTCCAAGGCTAACGAGTCCCATCAACCCAGTGTGGTTGGGATGTTGGCTTAGGCGAGGATTGAACTCCAGACCACCACTAATTGGAGTGAGCCAGTTTAGACCACTCGGCCACCCAGCCTCCACGTGACTGTATGTTTTGTATGACCTCCAAAATTGCATTGGCTATTTTTGTGTCTAAAGAGCACCACTTCCCAGGTTCAAGAGCGCACTGTGAATCAGTTAACACTATGATGAATGGAAGTGTTTTACGTTTTGCAAGTCTGTGGTATATTTGTTTCAGAGCCATTAGGATAGCCTCAATCTCTACTTCAATTGCAGTGCTATTTGTTCCCCTTGGCCCTAAAATCTCAGTTGGGGGTACCACTTTCGGGTACTGTATGAGTACACCATACCCGACATGCTTCTCGCTGATGAGATAGGAGCCCTCTGTGAAGACCTTTAATGCAGCATGTTTTTATGACCCAATAGTCTGAAGTGCAGCCTCTGTTGGCTCATTTTGGAGGCTGGACTCTGTAGCTGCCACGTTTGGCAGATTCTTAAAGGAGGGTCTTTTTAGCCTGGTCAGATTTATCCAGCGATCTTGGAGTTGGAAACTGGGTTCTGTCCTTTCCATTAGGCGGTAACGCTCCACTGTCATTTAAATAGCTTTGTCTCTCCTGATGCTGAGTGGTTCTATGTCTGACAATATTTCCACAGCAGTCATAGGTGAAGTACCTAATGCCCCACACATGAACATGAGAGCTAGGTTCTGTATCTGGTCCAGTCGTTCTAGACCTGTTCGGCTCACATAAGATTGGACCAGTATGCTGTAATCCAGTGCCCTTCCCGAGATAAAGCATTCTCAGGAGGTTTGCGTCAGCACCCCAGTGCCAGCCAGTTTCTTAACTAGGTTGCGTTTAGACGCAGCAGAGTTCACGTACATGGTTATGTAACTGGAGTTTCTGGTCCATGTTTTCATTAAAATATCCTTTTGTTAGGTATAAAACCAATTAATTTATTTTTTCATTTTGCCAAGGCATAAGATGGAGGATCTGATGTTACAGAACAAAATCACCTCTCAGGGTCTGCTGAATGATACAGAACAAAATCACCTCTCAGGGTCTGCTGAATGATACAGAATAAAATCTCACTAAGAGTCTGCTGAATGATACAGAATAAAATCTCACTAAGAGTCTGCTGAATGATACAGAACAAAATCACCTCTCAGGGTCTGCTGAATGATACAGAATAAAATCTCACTAAGAGTCAGCTGAATGATACAGAATAAAATCTCACTAAGAGTCTGCTGAATGATACAGAACAAAATCTCACTAAGAGTCAGCTGAATGATACAGAACAAAATCTCACTAAGAGTCAGCTGAATGATACAGAACAAAATCTCACTAAGGGTCTGCTGAATGATACAGAATAAAATCTCACTCAGGGTCTGCTGAATTGTACATAACAAAATCTCAAGTAGGGTGTGCTGAGTTATACATAACGAATCTCACGCAGGGTCTGCTGACTTATATATAACAAAATTTCATGCAGGGTCTACAGACTTATACATAACAAAACCACACACAGGGTCTGCTGATTTATACATAACAAACCTAAAATTAACCATATTAATAGCACACTTGAAGCCTTTGTTAACAACACGGTTGAGGCAAATAATTTTGGAAATAGCTACCTGCTTGGTGGCAACAAAAGGCTTGTTCAGTACACTGACTTCACTCAGGAACTTGCTTTGTGGATCTAAAGCTGATGGGTTCTGCTGTGACAGCCAGAGCTAGAATTAAACACATACAAATCTTATGTATTATGATGTACCGGTACTGGCCTTGAGGTAAACACATACAAATGTTATGTATTTTGATGTACTGGCATAGAGGTAAACGCATACAAATGTTAAGTGTTATGATGTACTGCCATATATATCAGATTAATTATATGATGTAGTGGCTAAAAAACAAATAATGTTGTAAAAAATTATGGCAAGGTATAAGAGACATCATGGTGTGACATCTCATGGCAAGGTATGAGAGGCATCATGTTGTGACATCTCATGCAAAAGTATGAGAGACATCATGTAGTGACATCTCATGGCAAGATATGAGAGACATCATGTTGTGACATCTCATGGCAAGATATAAGAGACATCATGATGTTGTGACATCTCATGGCAAGGTATAAGAGACATCATGTTGTGACATCTCATGGCAAGATACAAGAGACATCTTGATGTTGTGAATCTTACGGCAAGGTATAAGAGACATCATGTTGTGACATCTCATGGCAAGGTATGAGAGATAGCATGATGTGACATTTCATGGCAATATATGAGAGATAGCATTTTGTGACATCTAATGGCAAGATATGAGAGACATTATGTTGTGAAAACTCATGGGCATGTATGAGACACAGCATGTTGTGACATTTCATGGCAATATATGAGATATAGCATTTTGTGACATCTCATGGCAAGATATGAGAGACAGTATGCTGTGACATCTCAAGTTCTATTCTGAGAATATATTGTACTATATTTGGAGTTCCAGTGTAACCAAGTCTGCTATTATATTATCATACTAAACAAAGCTCAACATTCTTCCACTTTTGTTTAATCTGTGTCAAATATAAATTAGCAGATCAATAATCATTGCAGATAAATGAACAATTTAAATGTCGACCAATAAGAAAGTGCGTTTGAATAAAAAATTTTGTTGTTGGAAGATTTCTTTTAAAGCAAATTTCTGGACATTTTAGAGGTCATTTTGATTAATAAATGCATATGCTAAGCTTTATATTCATACCAAATATGTCTAGGTAGTGTTATTATATTTGGAACGCCCTTCCTGTCGATCTTAGAAACAACCAGACACTGGAGTCCTTTAAATCCGATCTAAAGACACATCTATTTCGCAAATACCTTCTGGGATGATTGTCTACCTTATTTTCCAGTTAATGCATAATGGCTGTGTTGCTCCGGGTTGAAATGGCTAGAAAGACTTTGAGATTGTATGCTTGTAATTAGTTTTTGTAGTGTTGCGTTTGTTTTAAATGTGGTAAATTATAGATATGTTTTTTGTTGACCTTGTACCGCGCTTCGAGCCTTTGGGGATGAAGCGTGTTTTTGAAATGAACTTTATTATTATTATTATTATAAATGCAAAGGGCACCCATGAATCTATTTTGTATGAGTCCTCCCCCCACCCCCTCCCATGAAAATGTTCTCTAACCATACTACTTTAAAATACTTTTTTAAAACTTTTAAATAATTTTTTATTCATATGGTAAAAGCCGAAGTAATCATTAGATTTTTATCAACTTATCTTTCAAGCTGATCTAAATAATGAAAAAAGAATAAAATCATGATCACTCATGAACTCATTTACAATGGCCAACTCATTAATAAAATCATGATCACTCATGAACTCATTTACAATGGCCAACTCATTAATAAAATCATGATCACTCATGAACTCATTTACAATGGCCAACTCATTAATAAAATCATGATCACTCATGAACTCATTTACAATGGCCAACTCATTAATAAAATCATGATCACTCATGAACTCATTTACAATGGCCAACTCATTAATAAAATCATGATCACTCATGAACTCATTTACAATGGCCAACTCATTAATAAAATCATGATCACTCATGAACTCATTTACAATGGCCAACTCATTAATAAAATCATGATCACTCATGAACTCATTTACAATGGCCAACTCATTAATAAAATCATGATCACTCATGAACTCATTTACAATGGCCAACTCATTAATAAAATCATGATCACTCATGAACTCATTTACAATGGCCAACTCATTAATAAAATCATGATCACTCATGAACTCATTTACAATGGCCAACTCATTAATAAAATCATGATCACTCATGAACTCATTTACAATGGCCAACTCATTAATAAAATCATGATCACTCATGAACTCATTTACAATGGCCAACTCATTAATAAAATCATGATCACTCATGAACTCATTTACAATGGCCAACTCATTANACCGGTACACAGTTAATACAATTAGAAATAATGATGCCAATAAATAATGCGAAATAAACACATATAAGTAGGAGCACACAAATACACAAAGAATAAAACACGCCTCGTAATGTTAAGAGAATCTATATGAAAATCTCTGCCTCGTCCGTGCCTGTCAATCCCTTATATAGGTGTAGAGTAAGGCGCTTCCAGAAGGGCTTATGACGTGTTGTTTACATATCTCGGGTTAAGGAGTACATTCCAGAAAGTACCCCGAGTCATTATACCCAATGCGTAATTGGAAGCCGATTGTAAACAAGATACTTCAAAGGCCTAAGCCACACCCCTTTGTGAACACAGCGTCTCATGCGGGGTCAATCAGAGGGCACGCACGAGAAATATGATGTAAACAAGCTCTCTGTAACACCTCTCCTCTTAAAAGAAAAAAATTTCATTGTTCAAAAATGGAATTCTTTTTCCATTAAAATTGAAGAAAGTACATTTCTTACTCTCAAAATATTAGACAAAAAGCTTCTTAACAGCTTATAAACAATAACATAAGTGAAAATTAATTTCTGGACAAAGTATCTGCAATGACATTATCTTTTCCTTTAATATGTTTGATGTTCAAATTATATTCTTGTAAAAATAGGCTCCATCTTAACAATCTTTGATTTTTGGAGACCATCTTATTCAAAAATGTTAAAGGATTGTGATCAGTAAAAACAAGTACTGAATGTAAAGAGCAACTGACATAAAAATCAAATTGTTGGAGAGCAAGAATTAAACCTAAACACTCCTTTTCTACAGTGGAATAGTTATTCTGATGTGAGTTGAATTTCTTTGAGAAATAAGAGACAGGATGATCTATATTGTGGTCATCTTCTTGAAAAAGAACTGCACCAATGCCACCATCACTGGCATCTACAGCTAATTTAAACTGTTTGTTAAAGTCTGGTGCAATGAGAACAGGAGCATTAGCAAGTATATTTTTAATGTTTTCGAATGCTTCCTGACAAGCATCTGACCAATGAAATTTTG
>CAXITT010000589.1:359691-386834 GCA_964033795.1 Lymnaea stagnalis | reverse complement strand
TAATAAAATCATGATCACTCATGAACTCATTTACAATGGCCAACTCATTAATAAAATCATGATCACTCATGAACTCATTTACAATGGCCAACTCATTAATAAAATCATGATCACTCATGAACTCATTTACAATGGCCAACTCATTAATAAAATCATGATCACTCATGAACTCATTTACAATGGCCAACTCATTAATAAAATCATGATCACTCATGAACTCATTTACAATGGCCAACTCATTAATAAAATCATGATCACTCATGAACTCATTTACAATGGCCAACTCATTAATAAAATCATGATCACTCATGAACTCATTTACAATGGCCAACTCATTAATAAAATCATGATCACTCATGAACTCATTTACAATGGCCAACTCATTAATAAAATCATGATCACTCATGAACTCATTTACAATGGCCAACTCATTAATAAAATCATGATCACTCATGAACTCATTTACAATGGCCAACTCATTAATAAAATCATGATCACTCATGAACTCATTTACAATGGCCAACTCATTAATAAAATCATGATCACTCATGAACTCATTTACAATGGCCAACTCATTAATAAAATCATGATCACTCATGAACTCATTTACAATGGCCAACTCATTAATAAAATCATGATCACTCATGAACTCATTTACAATGGCCAACTCATTAATAAAATCATGATCACTCATGAACTCATTTACAATGGCCAACTCATGGGAGCACTCATGAACCCAATAACAAAGGCCAACTCATGGTAGCATTCATGAACCCATTTACAAGGGCCAACTCATGGTAGCATTCAAGAACCCATTTGCAATTTCCAAGACATGGGAGCACTCATGAACTCAATAACAAAGGCCATCTCCTGGTAGCATTCATGAACCCATTTACAAGGGCCAACTCATGGTAGCATTCAAGAACCCATTTACAATCGCCAACTCATGGTCGCATTAATTAACCCATTTACAAGGGCCAACTCATGGTAGCATTCATGAACCTATTTACAATGGCCAACTCATGGTCGCATTAATTAACCCATTTACAAGGGCCAACTCATAGTTGCATTCATGAACCTATTTACAATAGCCAACTCATGGGAGCACTCATGAACCCATTTACAATGGCCAACTCATGGTAGCATTCATGAACCCCTTTTACAAGTGCCAACTCATGGTAGCATTCATGAACCCCTTTTACAAGGGCCAACTCATGGTAGCATTCATGAACCCCTTTTACAAGGGCCAACTCATGGTAGCATTCATGAACCCCTTTTACAAGGGCCAACTCATGGTAGCATTCATGAACCCCTTTTACAAGGGCCAACTCATGGAAGCAGCTTCTTTCATCAAATTTTTTGCTGACACATGATGAGAACAGCTTTTGAAGCTATTGATGGCTTGCTTTTCAATGTGTCCATTGTCAAGGGTATGAGAATCCCTGTTGTTAGTGTTAACACTTTTTTGGTCCATCAGTTGTGTGATGAGTTGTATTATTGTGGCTAAAAGGTCATTGGATTACAGCAAAGCTTAATAAACAAGTGGGTCAATACAAGAACTGAAATCAGGAGTTAATGGAAGAGAGTTGATGAGTGATGGCTCATGTTTTTGATAGTCTGTTTTTGCAACCAAGTGAATCTGTGTGACCGATACACAGAATAAAGATGAACCATATTATTTCATGAAGTGTTGGTATTCTAGGGTGACAGTGTTACAGTGTGCCCTAGACAACGTTGCCAGAAATACTCAAAGGGTCTGGACAAGAGAAACCATAGTATTTTAACAACCATCATAGTTTTATATGTGGGTTCAAAAGTTTGGGAATCAGAGAAGCCTTCGCTTTTCTTTTTTCACACAGTAAATGTAATGATGGTATTCTCTTATTTCACATGGTAAATGTAATGATGGTATTCTCTTATTTCACACAGTAAATGTAATGATGGTATTCTCTCATTTCACACAGTAAATGTAATGATGGTATTCTCTTATTTCACAAGGTAAATGAAATGATGGTATTCTCTTAATTCACAAGGTAAATGAAATGATGGTATTCTCTTAATTCACAAGGTAAATGAAATGATGGTATTCTCTTATTCACAAGGTAAATGTAATGATGGTATTCTCTTATTTCACACAGTAAATGTAATGATGGTATTCTCTCATTTCACACAGTAAATGTAATGATGGTATTCTCTTATTTCACAAGGTAAATGAAATGATGGTATTCTCTTAATTCACAAGGTAAATGAAATGATGGTATTCTCTTAATTCACAAGGTAAATGAAATGATGGTATTCTCTTATTCACAAGGTAAATGTAATGATGGTATTCTCTTATTTCACATGGTAAATGTAATGATGGAATTCTCTTACACATGTAACCTAAAAAGCAACTCTATAACTGTCATTAGAAATAAAATCTCATAATTATGAGAAAATAGGATAATAAACATGCAATTATTATCTACTATGATTTCAAAACATTAAAAGAAGTAAATCATGGCTCATTCATTGATATTTGACACAAAACTATTTTTTTCTCAGCTTTTCTCAATATTACTTTCAGGAACTTTAAAAAAAATCTATCTGTCAATTAAATAGCAAACTGATGGTATTCTCTTATTCACAAGGTAAATGTAATGATGGTATTCTCTTATTTCACATGGTAAATGTAATGATGGAATTCTCTTACACATGTAACCTAAAAAGCAACTCTATAACTGTCATTAGAAATAAAATCTCATAATTATGAGAAAATAGGATAATAAACATGCAATTATTATCTACTATGATTTCAAAAACTTAAAATAAGTAAATCATGGCTCATTCATTGATATTTGACACAAAACTATTTTTTTCTCAGCTTTTCTCAATATTACTTTCAGGAACTTTAAAAAAAATCTATCTGTCAATTAAATAGCAAACTCCATTGATATCATTGCACTGCACTCTCCATGCCATTTATAAAACAGAGATGAAATTTTGTGTTTCTGATGTGTCTCTATGTCAAATATAAAAATAGAACTCAAATTTTATGTATTTGATGTGTCTGTATGTCAAGTATAAAACAGAAATACAAGCAGATCTTACATCTACAATATGTCCTAATTCTTTTGAAATACAGACAGATCTAAACATCTAAAATATCTCCTAATCCTTATAAAATACAGGCATTTCTAAACATCTACACTATCTCCTAATTGCTCCCATGAGTTGGCCATCTAAAATATCTCCTAATTCTTTTGAAATACAGACTGTTCTAAACATCTAAAATATCTCATAATTCTTAAGAAATACAGACAGATCACAAAAATCAATTGCATTATTGTATTGCTTATTGACAGAATAAAGAAATGAATTGCTTTATTACATACCAATGCCTCAGAGCCATTATCTGTAGTACTGGTCATACTTGGAACAAAGAAACGGAGCTGAAAAGATAAATGGGAAGTTGAATGTGGAAAAGAAAATCATCTTGACAAAAAAAAAGCAAATTAATTTAGCAAATAATTAGTTTTCTTTTTATTTTATTTTTCCTTAAACTTTCAATTGTTTTACTGCTTTCTAACCTTCCATTGCAGGTACTGTTTTCTGACATTAAGCCTATGTCGTGTTACGGATTAATCCCAAGGTAAACAACATGCTATTTTCAATGTTTCTTAGTGAAGGTAACTCTTCTTATTTAAGGAGTAACAAAGACCTTATTTATAAACAGGAAGTATCAAGCTTTTTTTTGCTTGTTTTTGTGGTTTTGTTGGCTGTGCACTTGATTTTATGCTACATTTGATATTTATGTTTCAAATAATGTTTTTTTGAAAGTAGATATAAGCTTAATTGTGTTTGTCCTACTAGATGGCTTCAAACTGCATGTAAGTCGGCTGTTAGTGTCGAAAGTTACAAATTTGATGCAGAAATAGATGCAGAAGTAGATAATGAAAATAAAGGTCATGTTGATATTGAATTAACACAACATTTTGATGTCCCAGATGGGTCAGAAGATGAAGAAGATGTTGATATTGAATTAACTCAACATTTTGATAGCCCAGATGGGTCAGAAGATGATGATATTGAATTAACTCAACATTCTGATAGCCACGATAGGTCAGAAGATGAAAAAGATGTTGATATTAAATTAACTCAACATTTAATAGCCCAGATGGGTCAGAAGATGAAGAAGATGTTGATATCGAAATAACACAACATTTTGACTTCCCAGATGGGTCAGAAGATGAAGAAGATGTTGAAAGATCTTACTGGTCTAACGAATTGCATTCAGTTAACACTGAATAATTTTAAGTGTAACTTGTCCTAATGTTAACTTATTGCAATTAAAATGTTAGACTTTCTCTGCAATTATCCAAAATTTTCTTAAGTCTGGATGAACTATTGATTTTTTATAATTTTTTAAGTCAGGAAATTATAGTTAATATTGATTTATCTCCCTTTGCTTTGAACTGAAAGTAATTTCTTAATTGGCGCTATGATACTGAAAGGGTAAATAATTAGAAATAACTCATTTCTGTTTAGGATAAACTAACATTGCAAAGACATCTTTAGTGTCTCATATCTGTGGTGTCAAATTTCTTTAGCGTATCATATCTGAAGTGTTAAATATCTTCTCATATCTTCGGTGTCTCAAACCTTTGGTGTCTTATATCTTTGGTGTTTGTCTCATATTTTTAGTGTTTCATATCTTTCGTGTCTTTGATTAGCACATGAATCTCAACCGCTAAATAAACTTAGCACTAATGAGCCATTTCAAATATAAAATCAAGTGCAGAACACTAAGTAAATATAGCACTCACCAGCCACAGCAGGGGTAGAGATAATGTCCAAAACCACTGAGGTAGAATTCCATAAGTAAGGTTTGTCATTACCAAACCAGGACACACAGCATGGGAAAATATATTCTGAAAGAATATGTTCAAGGAGATTCAGATCGGTTTTCAGTAACACAATCCATTTAAATTAGCCAAGCAGCCTTACTAATCATAATAAGTTCAGTGATTATTAGATTACCTTTGTTGGCCTGACCACTGGTGGTAATAAGTTCAGTCAATATTTTATTACCTCTATTGACATGACTACTGGTGGTAAAAAGTTCCGTCAATATTAGATTACCTTTGCCTTTATTGGTGTGACTACTGGTGTATTAAATCAAATTTTCAAGACTAAAGCACAAGGGAAATAATCAACATAGGTAAACAAAGGATAAAATACAATGATAATTTTAAGACTTGTCCAACATCTCATAATATAAGGATAATACAAATATTGAAACATCTACTATAACATCTTATATAAGGATAATACAAATTTTGAAATATCTACTATAACATCTTATATAAGGAAATACAAATATTAAATATCTACTATAACATTTAATATAAGAATAATACAAATATTTAGACATCTTCATTAAAATCGAAAAAAGGATAATATATTATAACCAAACCAAACCTGAAGTTAAAAATGATACACTGCCAAAAATAAATGCTTAACAAGACTTTAGGCTGAAACCACCGACACATTTAGATATTTCAAAACTCGTTAACGCATACACCTGTATGTGTCAAAATTGACGATTGATCTTTATTTTTCAAAATCAAAATGAGATTATCATGAATTTTTCTAGATAAACATCTAATGAATAATTTCGTTTTACCTTTGAAATAAAAAGTAATTTAAAGTTGTTTAAAATGTATTTAAAAGTAGTAGGGTAAGACAAAATTTTGAGTTGGGGTGGCAAAATTCTTTCAAAATAGACCATTAGGCACCCTTTGCTTTTATAATATAGATTACAACGCCACCTAGACATATTTGGTATGATCCAAAGCTTAGCCTATGGATTTTTTTATTGATGTGGCCCACTAAAATGTCCAGACATAAAGCCTTGATCGCATAAGCTTTGAAGGAACTCCTGGTTCCGCTAAATCATACATTTTCTTTGAAACATGCGTTCCTATTGGTGAAAAATTAATTTTTTTATTGATCCGCAATTACTGGTACCATTTGTTGGCTAATTTTAAATTTGAACCAGATTAAAGAAAAGTTGGACGAATGTTGAGCTACGTTTAGTATAATACAGTAGGCCCACTTCATAATTATCATACCAAACAGTGATACATGCACACGTGTGTGTAGGCTTTTGATTTAGTGTAGGCTTTTGATTTAAATTAAAGGCAATTTTAGGTCTAATTATATAAAATTGAAAAAAATAATAGTTTTTAATATTACTAACGGTTTCATTATTCTCTTTCTTTACATATTTGTCCATATCACATGACTAACTATTTTGAATATTTTTATTTTATCAATGACAATATTTATGAGCATGATAATGATGAATTTAATAAATGAATGAATTGAATAAGCCAAAAGTTTCTTAATTTTTTTATACTTTTAAAATTTCAAAGAAAAATAATGGAAATGTTACCATTCCTTAGAACTCATTTTTTCACAATGCTTTTCAACGTTGCCAATGATAACATTTATGATCATGATAAAGATAAATCAAAATGAATGAATAAGTCTAGGGTTCTAAAATTTTATTTTTGTTAAAAATTAAAACAAAATTAATGACTTAACTATTACTATTACTATTCCTTTATTTTAAATTTTTTTTTTTTTTTACAAAACTATTAACCTTTGCCTATGCCTAATGGCAATTTTATTTTGAAAATAATTGGAAAAATAGGTCATAATACAGCTGTGAGCAGTGTTTGCAGAGGATTAGTCCTACATCATATGATGACTTCAAGAAGTCAAGCAATAATGAATAGTGGATTGCCAGCCGACAGACAGACTGACTATTTGATTTCTGGTAGGTGATCGAAAACCTCAATCACTTCCAGCCAAAATAAAAAAAAACCTGAAAGGTAACTTTTCTGTTTCTGCTAAAACCAAAACTACGCCAAAAGTGATTAAATAGCAACTTATAATGCCAAATAAGATTATCAAAATATCAAGAGCATTCTCATAAGTAGAATGTATAACGCATAACGGATTCAACTTTGGTAAAATATAATTAAGCATGCTTAAAATTAAAAATTAGTGAAATTAGTCATTCTTACAATTAAACTTTGGTAAATATAATTAACATTAGATACTCATTTTAAAGCCAGTTCTTTCATAAGCCTACCCCCATTGTTTTTGCCAGAAAAAGCCTGAAAAGTGTATGTGTAGTTCGTGTAAATTACTAGCTATTGTGTAAGTAAAAGGCTTAAAACTAATAAACTTACAGTAAAATGTAAAAGACAGGTACTCGCCTAGTCAATCTAAACTAGGGGTAACCAACTATGGCAGATGGGCCAGTGCATCCGGCCCGACGATGGAACTTGAACTTGCTGGATAAAATGTATGGAACACAAGGCGTGGAATAAAATTTAAATTTCAATATTTTGATTAGAATACTAAAAGATCTTCACACGTGCGGAGACCTCCTGGCTGTTATGCACCTTCAATTACCAGTTTAATTTTAAATTATTGTATCTAGATTTTCTTGTTTATTACAGACCTGTTTACCCTTGACACTCCTAAAATTGTAAACTATCCTTTCAAAATTGTACAGTACGGTATCTTAATAGAAAATAAACATACAGTATGTTAAATGAATACAATAACTACTTGCATCAGAGTGCCGAGTGGTATCGAGTTAAGCTGGCGTCAAAAAAAGTTAACTAATAAAATTAGATGACCGACGTTTATATATCTGAGGTCACTTTGCTTTGCAGACATGTATTTACTATAAATATCGATTTATATTGAGAGTACGTACAGATAACTTTAACACAGTCTGTCACTGGTAAAAATAAAGTTACTGCTGAAATTTAACGTGGTTCAAACTCAAACTCAGATCAGCATAAAACAAGATTTATTTAAGTAAGAATTAATTAACAAATGATGACATCATTTAAAAAACCTACCAAGTATCTTAATGTTGTTGTTTTTAGGAAAAGATGGTTTTAAAAAAATTATAAAATAAGAATTAATTTCCATTAAGTCTACTCTCGCTAATATTTTATAGTCTGATAACTACCACAAACTGGGTGAAAGAAAGAGGAGTGTTGGAAACATACGGGGACATAAAAATTGCAGTCACCGCGGTTGGAACTAACAGCCCTACTGCAAGTTCAGTTGTGCGAAGAACAGAAGAACTTGGAGAGAACATAGTGGAACAACTTATGTCTGTGAGAAAAATTTGTCAAAAATAAAGTATGTTAAGTATGTGAAAGAGAGGGATTGGTGATAACCTTTTTCGCTGCTTAGTTTGTGAGATTATGTTTGTACCCACCAGATCTGATGTAACTATCTTTTTGCTAGCATCGCCTTCTTTGCTAACCTTTTTAGTAAATAAATATGTTGGTTTGTCTTTTTGCATTGCACGCCACTCACTCATGATTAACGTGGAATACTAAACTTAGTTTTTCGTCTTTTTCTCCAGAGCTTTCGTTCTAGCTTGCAAGTATTGTACAGAATGATTATCCGGCCTGCGCTTGTCACTTTTTGCCCATTATCCGGCCCACCGTGAAAAAAGTTTGGTAACCCCTAGTCTAAACATACTGAACATATCCAAAAATAGATGACTGCTGCTTGGAAAGTACTATTTATAAATATTAATTGTACATTATCGCAGTCTGGTTATTAAATATAGGTCAAGACTGGTACCAAACAGTATTAAATGAGAGTTGACACCATTCTCAAAATAGATTTCAACTGCTACTACAATCTTATAAGATATGACAATATGCCATTGTGATGTTGCACAGTGGGAAATTCATTGTAAGAACCCAAACTTATGACTAACCTTTTCACATGGCAGTGACTTCTTTCAATTATTTTCACATCGCATTGCAGTGATTTTTTTCAATTAGTATTGCCAACATTTTTTTTCTATAAGTGAATGTATGTACAGTTAGAAAATAATTAAAATCTCATTTGACCAGCTCATAAGCTGACCACTTCAGTGAGGCCCCTGAAATATTTCCCAAAAAGTCAGCTTTAGAGTGAGTATTTACTGTAATTATGCTTACATTTAGACAGTGGTAAACTATAATATTGCTTACAATAGTCATGCTAACTGTCACAGAACGGTTGTTACGGAGGAGGGCTCCAGTCCTGACTTAACACAAACTATGTTGACTTAGTAGTGGTCAGTACAGGACCGCTCCTCGCTGTGATTTATATGGTGGGTGTCTAGGCGTTGAGACAGACAAAAGCACAACGTAGACTTGGACGAAATGCAACAACTCAAACGCCAGGTGTCCAACGATAATGAAAGTATGTTTATTTCTAAGATATAAGTTTCTTCTATCATCTGTCGTCTTCTGGTCTCTAGCAAGTATTCCCTAACAACTGCTCAGTTGTATCATAGTTCTTTTCTCTCTCTTCCTCAACTAATCCGTAGTTCTTCTCTATCTTCCTCAACTAACTACTGTCGCTCCTTTCCCTCCTCCTCAACTCTTTAACTCTGTGAAAGCTCTATCTTATATGTGATTCTCTACCCTCATAGGTGGTCCAGGAATGCTATCTATAAACACACCCATGCCCCCTAATTTCCGGTCAATTAGAACTTCCCATTGTTAACCCAAAATCTATCACGCGAAGTCTGGAAAACCCGAACATACTATTATCCAAAGAAACAATCCCCACTATATCAAGATGTAAGAGTCTATTAACCTTAACTTAACCCCATTAACAGCAGTTTCCTTCCATCCTATAAGTTACCTTAACAACAATGGAGCTCTGTCCTGTACCCCCGCCCCAGTCATTTGTGACACTAACAATGGACTCCTCTGGACCATAGTCGTTCATTAATAAGTCACAGATAGGAATACTTTTTAAGTAACAAGAAAAGTTAAGAATAGATTCTTACAAACTTGTTCATTCTGCTATTTAGCCCAACACTGATGACATCCATAGCAAACTTTGATGAGGAATATGGATCGTTCCTGTTATAACAGAAGAATACATTAATTAGAGATCAATGTGAGACTATATAGCAAAGGGTGAGACTAGGTTGGCAAAGGTGAGATTTGGTTGGTAAGGGTGAGATTAGGTTGGTAAGAGTGAGATTAGGTTGGTAAGGGTGAGATTAGGTTGGTAAGGGTGAGATTAGGTTGGTAAGGGTGAGATTAGGTTGGTAAGGGTAAGATTAGGTTTGTAAGAGTGAGATTAGGCTGGTAAGGGTAAGATTAGGTTGGTAAGAGTGAGATTAGGTTGGTAAGGGTGAGATTAGGTTGGTAAGGGTGAGATTAGGTTGGTAGGTGTGAGATTAGGTTGGTAAGAGTGAGATTAGGTTGGTAAGGGTAAGATTAGGTTGGTAAGGGTGAGATTAGTTTGGTAAGGGTGAGATTAGGTTGGTAGGTGTAAGATTAGGTTGTTAAGAGTGAGATTAGGTTGGCAAGGGTGAGATTAGGTTGGTAAGGGTGAAATTAGGTTGGTAAGGGTGAGACTAGGTTGGCAAGGGTGAGATTAGGTTGGTAAGGGTGAAATTAGGTTGGTAACGGTGAGATTAGGTTGGTAAGAGTGAGATTAGCTTGGTAAGGGAGAGATTAGATTGGAAGGGTGAGATTAGATTGGAAGGGTGAGATTAGGTTGGTAAGGGTAAGATTAGGTTGGTAAGAGTGAGATTAGGTTGGTAAGGGTGAGATTAGGTTGGTAAGGGTGAGATTAGGTTGGTAGGTGTGAGATTAGGTTGGTAAGAGTGAGATTAGGTTGGTAAGGGTAAGATTAGGTTGGTAAGGGTGAGATTAGTTTGGTAAGGGTGAGATTAGGTTGGTAGGTGTAAGATTAGGTTGTTAAGAGTGAGATTAGGTTGGCAAGGGTGAGATTAGGTTGGTAAGGGTGAAATTAGGTTGGTAAGGGTGAGACTAGGTTGGCAAGGGTGAGATTAGGTTGGTAAGGGTGAAATTAGGTTGGTAAGAGTGAGTTTAGGTTGGTAAGGGTGAGATTAGGTTGGTACGCTTGAGATTAGGTCGGTAGGTGTGAGATTAGGCTGGTAAGAGTGAGATTAGCTTGGTAAGGGAGAGATTAGATTGGAAGGGTGAGATTAGATTGGAAGGGTGAGATTAGGTTGGTAATGGTGAGATTAGGTTGGTAAGAGTGAGATTAGGTTGGTAAGGGAGAGATTAGATTGGAAGGGTGAGATTAGATTGTAAGGGTGAGATTAGGTTGGTAAGGGTAAGATTAGGTTGGTAAGAGTGAGATTAGGTTGATAGGGTGAGATTAGGTTGGTAGGTGTGAGATTAGGTTGGTAAGGGTGAGATTAGATTGTCAAGGTTGAGATTAGGTTGGTAAGAGTGAGATTCGGTTGGTAGGGGTAAGATTAGGTTGGTAAGGGTGAGATTAGGTTGGTAAGGGGGAGAATAGGTTGGCAAGGGTGAGACTAGGTTGGCAAGGGTGAGACTATGTTGGTAAATGTGAGACTAAGATGGCAGGGGGTGGAAATAGGTTGGTAAGGTTCAGACTAGGTTGGTGAGGTTGAGACTGGGTTGGCAAGGGTGAGACTAGATTTGCAAGGTTGAGATGAAGTCGGCAAGGGTGACACTAGGTTGAAATTATAAGACTATGATGGCAATGTGCATGACTATGATTACTATATGAGACTAGGGTGACAATAGGAGACTATGATGGCAATATCTAACTATGGTGACAATATTGGACTATGGTGACAATATGAGACTATGATGGCAATATGAGACTATGGTAGCAATATGAGACTAGGGTGGCAATAAGAGTTTAAGGTGACAATATCTGACTATGGTGACAATATGAGACTATGGTGACAATATGAGACTAAAGTGGCAATATGAGACTAAGGTGACAATATCTGACTATGGAGACAATATGAGACTATGGTGACAATATGAGACTAAGGTGGCAATATGACACTAAGGTGACAATATGAGACAAAGATGGCAATATGAGACTAAGGTGACAATATCTGACTATGGAGACAATATGAGACTATGGTGACAATATGAGACGAAGGTGGCAATATGAGACTAAGGTGACAATATGAGACAAAGATGGCAATGTGAGACTATGGTGGCAATATGAGACTAGGGTGGCAATAAGAGACTAAGGTGACAATATCTGACTATGGTGACAATATGAGACTATGGTGACAATATGAGACTAAGGTGGCACTATGAAACTATGGTGGCAATATGAGACTATGATGACAATATGAGACTATGGTGACAATATGAGACTAAGGTGGCAATATGAGACTAGGGTGACAATATGAGACTATGGTGGCAATATGAGACTAAGGTGACAATATCTGACTATGGTGACAATATGAGACTAGGGTGGCAATAAGAGACTAAGGTGACAATATCTGACTATGGTGACAATATGAGACTATGGTGGCAATATGAGACTATGATGACAATATGAGAGTAGGGTGGCAATAAGAGACTAAGTTGACAATATCTGACTTGTTGGAAATTGACAAAATGCTGAATGCTAATTGCGCATTGTTTTGCACACCACATTATTTATGGTGTAGTGACGTCATGTTTTTATGCTGTCTTGTTGAGTGCTCCATGTTGGTAGGACTCCATGGTGTTCTCCTACAATAAAAGTTGAACTTACCTTGATGGTTGCCTTAGCTTGTTTGATTATCTTCCTTGTGAAGTACCTTAGCAACTTAATATTTTCAACATGACTATGGTGACAATATGAGACTAGGGTGGCAATGAGACTAGGGTGACAATATGAGACTATGATGACAATATGATTCTGTGTTGACAATATGAGAACAGAGTGGCATTATGAGACTAGGGTAGAAATAAGATGCTAAATAACATACATTAATACTTTAAAATAATATTAACTTTTCAGAATTTAGATTTATTCAAAAATTGACAACTAAATAGGTCACATAGAGAAATGCCCTCTTAATGCCCCCCAACCCCCCTCGGCACACCTCCACACGGGAGAGACGCCAGGTTTCCCCACCGCCAGACCATACGGTGGCACACCAGGAACCTTCCCGCTGGCCTGGGGGATGCCCCGTCGATCGAAAACGCTGCCTTTAAAGCATTTGTAGCCGACTCTCTGAGGGTTTGGGTGAGTTTGCTTCCACTCCGGGGGAAATGGTATGATGTTACAACCCCCCACCGCCCAAGGAGTCTTTTGGTCAGGACAAAAAGCTGAGACGAAACGGTTGCCATGGAGCAGCTTTCTTGCAGCTGCATAGCTAAAATCATCAGCATGGGTTTTTTACAGCCACCCAAGCCTCATATCCATTAACGGCAACATGTAATCATGTTATAAATTTGACAATTGACAGGTACTTGAATATTAACATTTCATTAAATCCACTTAACACTTTACACCCACATACACTATTGGGTAAAAAAAATATAGTACAATGAATTCTTGGCATTGTGTGGATATACAGTTTTAACTCTTCACTAACCCCATTAATATTTCTGTAATCTCTTTAACACTTCACAAACATCTTTAAGAATTTACTAACCCCTTAATAGTTCCCTTATCCCATTTTAATACATTAACCCTTTAAAATTCCACTAATCCCATTAATAATTCACTAACCCTTTAATAATTCACTAATCCTTTTAACATTCCAAAAACCCCTTTAACACTTTACTAATCAGGATTCCCACTCTTTTTTAAAAACAAAATTCCCTACTTTTTCCCAACTAAAAGCAAAAATAAATTTGGGACTATCGCAAAGCAGCATTTTTTAATAATATAAAAACAGGCATGAAATTGTCACAGTAAAAACAACTTTGAAATACAAGACAAATGAAAAAAAGAAGCCAATTAAGGGGGATACAAGTAAATATTTATTAAACTTCCTAGCAATACATTTTTTCAATTTACTTAGATTTGAAATATTATTGATGTTTACTTTTAAAGTGCAAGGGCAACTTTTGCAATGTGTTCTCTGGGCATTTTAGCGCATACGAATAGCTACCACAAGTGGAGAGCATCTTTTCTTATGTGGAGTTAATGTTCTCTTCTTTGTGATGATTATAGATAGTTTGAGTCAACACATTTTAGTGTCTGTAGAATCTCTCCAATGAGGGTTTCATTTTTCGACACATACATTGGGAGCTTGACTGAGAAATTGCAGTGGACACATAAGGTAAGTGATAAAGCTGAAGTTGAACTAGATAGATGAAGTCTCATCCGATGATTGACATTTTTAAACATTTTTCCCATCAATACTTGATTTCAATATTTCCAGCATAGTGAAGCAGTGATGATTTGTTCAATCATTATCATGATAACTGTCCTGACCATCAGTCTTTAAAGGAACTTTTGGGCCTTATTTTACTGAGCCTAGATCCTGAATAGTGAAACAAAATGAATTACATTATCATATGGTTAGGATTATAATTTATAGTAAGGCATACATAATATAGACTATATTATACCAGTACTAAACAACGGTAATACAGAGTAAGAAGAGATACTAAGATAGGCATATGCATATGAAACAGCATAGTCGAGATTTTACGCAGTAGGGGAATGGATCATTGACCAACACACCCCCCCCCCCATTTTTGGTATCCAAAGTTGCCCCAACCCCAAAAAAACAAACAAAGAAACTTTGCCTACGCCACTGTGTTTATCAATAATATTATAATACCGTAAAGTATACCCAGAACACAGGTGGGCATAAGTATAAATAAAGACTAATTATATACAGTTATGTTAGGCTCACTGAGTACTGAATGGATGTATCAAATTAACTAGTTATCATAACTTTTAAATGAAGTTCTGAAGTCAGCCATTAACTAAGCCTAAGCTATTCAAAAATAACATCACATAAAAACTTAATCCTATTAGCCTATTTCAAATGAGAAGGCCTACTCTATAATCAGGGGTGCCACTCACTGAAAGCTGTGAACCCTGAAATCCCTTTCTAAAAATTACTTGAAACCTGAAACTTCATTTACAAATTTTTCAATCCCTGAAACTTAATGAAACTCAAAATTCCTGATTATCGCAATGCGGCGTTATTGTTGAATAATATAAAAACAACCAGGAAATTGTCAAATAAAACATTGAGATACATCACAAATGAACAAAATTAAACAATTAAGGTGTATACATGTAAATATTTATTAAATTTCTTTGCAGTAACAATTTTTCAATTTACTTAGACTTGAAAAGTCAACTTTTGCATTGTGTTCCCTGGGCATTTTGGAACAAATGTATAGCTACCACAAGTGGAAAGCATATTTTCTTATATGGAGTTCATGTTCTCTTCTTTAATGATGAAAATGGATAGTTTGAGTCAACATACTTTAGTGATTAGTCTCTATAAAATATCCCAAGTGTGAGAGTTTCATAGTTTGACACATAAATTTCATAAATTGAGAAGTTACAGAAGTGGAAACCTAAGATAGGTGATAAAGCTGGTATCATCAGATGATTGACTCAGACAATCTCCCCTTGAATACTTCATATCAATATTTCCAGCATAGTATTCATTGATGAATTATTTAATCATGATTGCCAATTGTAGACTGTAGGCTAACTGCAATGCCCATCAGTTCTTTTAAGTTAAAGGAACTGTTGGGCATTACATTATTTTATTGAGCCTAGATCCTGAATATTGAAACAAAATAAAATATATTATCATATTAGATTTATAATTTATAGTAAGGCATAGATAATAAAAAATATAGACTATATTATACCAGTAATAAACTACAGCAATACAGAGCATTATGAATAATTAAATTAGTAATAGACTTAATAGTAGAATTACTGTAAATTGTAAAGACTAATAAATACTAAAGTATACCCAGAGTCAGAACACAGGCGCGCATAACTAATAAATAAAGACTCACTAAGTACAGTTATGTCAGGCTCACTACAGAACGGATAAAAATAACTTAAACATATTAGTCTAATCAAAATTAGAAGGCTTACTCCGTAATTAAATGTAAAGTTAACTTAAGAAGTCTTTTTTAAAAAGTTAAACGCCGCTTAGCTCTTCTAATAAAAAAAAAATACATGTAGCCTGCATACAGTAAAACATAACAAAGTACGCTAAGCTTAGTCTTGTTAGGCAACGCTTGGACGAGTAGTTTTCTATTTGTGATAGTGGCTACCCAACAATTTAAAACTAAATTAAAAAGATTTTGCAAGATTATTTACTAAATTTTACACTCTGCTTACCCAAACACTTCAAATATCTCTTGATCGGTGACGTGAACAGAAAATAAATATTTCTGGTCTATCGAAGTAGTACGGTACTGGAAACAAGTAGTGTAAAGCTCAAAGCGCATGCGCGAGGGGAAATCACTAGCGCTCTGACAACAGAAAGGCTAAAAATAGACGTGATCGGCGATTTACGTCCATTTTCAAGGTTTTTCGCGAATTCTGTTACACTTTGATTTTTTTCTTTTAAACCCAGACAGAATCCGTATTTGAATAAATTGAACTGGCGAATCCGGAATGAGAGAATATAAAAACTCGCGAATCCGGAACTGAAAAATATTTAGACTCACGAATCCGGAATTCCGGGATAACCCGGAAAAGTGGCACCCCTGTCTATAATTAAATTTAAAGTGCACTTAAAGTCTTTAAAAAAGTTAAAGGCTGCCTAGCGCTAATTAAAAATACATGTCATCTACATACAGTCAATGTAAAACCTTTCAAAATCAACTTATTAAGACTAAGTCATAACAAAGTAAGCTAAGCTTAGTCATTAAGACAGCACTTGCACAAGTAGTTTTCTATTTATGATTATTACCTCTCAATTAAAAAATAGATTCAAATAGTTATTCACAATTTTTCACACTTTACTTACCCAAACATCTCTTGATCGGCGATGTGAACAGAAAAGAAATATTTCTAGTCTATCGAAGTAGAATGGAATTCAAAACTTGTAGAGTTCAAAACGCACGCTAAGTTAAGGGGAAACCACTAGCATTTTGGCAAGGTCCTTTTGAAAGCAGAAAGGCTAAAAATACACGAGATTAGCGATTAACATTAGTAATCATGAAATCCAAATATATTATTATTTTCTACAAATTAAAAAATTCCCGACTAGCCAGAAAATTTCCTTACTAGAAGGCTAATTTTCCCAGTTTTCACAACTGGGAAAATTATTCAATGATTTCCTGCGGGGGGAACATGACTAATCCCTTTAATAATTCCTTAATCCCTTTAATTATTCACTAACCCTTTAACACTTTACTAAGCCATTGAACACTTCACTAACCCCTTTTTATGCTGAAAATCCTCAATGTCAAACTTGTGCTCTAGTGAAGCACTTGATGATGTCCATATCAGCTGAGATGTTCCATCAGGTTTGCCAGACAGGTTGCCCAACACATCTTCCAGTTCTTTTATCTAACAAACAATGACAAATTATTGAGCTGTAAGATAAAGCCTAATGTGAAGTGACAAATTATTGAGCTGTAAGATAAAGCCTAATGTGAAGTGACAAATTATTGAGCATTAAGATAGGAGGCTCATGTGAAGTGACAAATTATTGAGCTGTAAGGAAAAGCCTAATGTGAAGTGACAAATTATTGAGGTTGTAAGATAGGAGCCTAATGTGAAGTGACAAATCATTGAGATAGTAAGATAGGAGCCTAATGTGAAGTGACAAAGAGTTTATGTTGATGGGTAGAGCCATACTGTTCAATAACAATCTTAGAGTGGAAGTTTTGAATGATCACATCTTATCTTAAAGACTTACTAAGACATAATGCCCAAAGACATTTGTCTGAAAGACATTTTGAAGACCATCGTTAGTGACATTATCTTCCTGTTTAAGCAGCCCTTCTCCTGTTGTGAACATGAAGAACACACGGCTGTGGACCAAAAGAAACAGCTTTAAAATAGGGCATCAGACTAGGATAACAGACTCTGGCATCAGACTTCTGATAATTGACTTCTAGCGAATGACTCCTGGTAAAAGATTTCATGATTAATCTTCCAGAAACAAATAGAACTAACACGGTGAAACAAAAAGCTCTAACCAAGTGGTGCAACATAATACAGTAGAAACTGAGTCCATGCCTGTCATGTGATTGACATAGTAAGAACATGAGATGTGAAAGCCTGAATAACTACACAAGATAATCAAAATGATAGTTTTCAGCATAAACTACAATAAAACAAGAGACAATAAAATTTAAAAAATATTATAATATGGCAACATACTTCAGCATGGATGAGAAATTAAGAAGGGATAAATTGAAAGTTGAACTCATGCAGGAAAAAAGGGTGTGTGGTCAAATTTGGTCAAGTAGTAATAAGAATTTTGTGAGACTGGTGGAGGATCAAATGAGCAGATCACTCAGTGCCTCACAAGGGAGTTATTGACTGCTTATGCCTAGCGTCCCAGTCGTATTATGTGCTGTAGTTTTGCTATGGTATGACTTGCATTTTTTGTTATTACATGAATTTATGTGCCCTTTAATCATGAATTTAACTCAGCCATGTCTGACCAGTGAATTTTGTGAACTCAACCATGTCTGACCTGTGAATTTTGTGAACTCAACCACGTCTGACCAATGAGTTTTGTGAACTATACCACGTCTGACCAATGAGTTTTGTGAATTGAGCCACATCTGACCAATGAGTTTTGTGAATTGAGCCACATCTGACCAATGAGTTTTGTGAATTGAGCCACATCTGACCAATGAGTTTTGTGAATTGAGCCACATCTGACCAATGAGTTTTGTGAATTGAGCCACATCTGACCAATGAGTTTTGTGAATTGAGCCACATCTGACCAATGAGTTTTGTGAATTGAGCCACATCTGACCAATGAGTTTTGTGAATTGAGCCACATCTGACCAATGAGTTTTGTGAATTGAGCCACATCTGACCAATGAGTTTTGTGAATTGAGCCACATCTGACCAATGAGTTTTGTGAATTGAGCCACATCTGACCAATGAGTTTTGTGAATTGAGCCACATCTGACCAATGAGTTTTGATTGGAAACATAGGTATAAGAGGGGTTTTTTTTATGAGCAAGAGTTAATACATTTGGGGGGATAGGAGGGAAATTATTTTTATATTTTTTATAGACAGTTGATAGATTACTTTGTGAAAGATGTGTAGATGATTTGTTATAGATGTGTAGGAATTTCTTGACCCTTGTTTTAATCTGAACATCAGAACTTTTTTTAATGCAATTTTTGGACTGTATGGCACACTTGGCCAATAAATAAAGAACATGAACTTTTAAATGTCTCTGGTTATTTTGACTTCTTATTGTACATCAGACCTGTTTACCCTCAAACTCTTAAAATCGTACAATGTCATCACAAAATCATTCAAAATATTATCTTAATAGTAAAAAATAAACATACAGTATATAATGTATACACCTCAAAATCGTACAAATTACGCCAAAATCGTAAGAGAAAACAGGTCTGGTACATCAGCCCCTACACATTGTTTTTATGTGGCCATACGAAGGGAACCTACCCCTTGAAAGTGAAGGGAACCTACCCCTTGAAAGTTTACTATCCGCCACAGTTGGCTAGAGAAGACATTAACTGTTGATGGATGGTTAGAGAGGACATTGACTGTTAATTGATGTAACAGCTTTACTATTGCAGATGAAACATTAAAAATATCTTTATACTATCAATAAAAACTTCTTACCTTGAAAACAATCCTTTCCAGAAATAGTGCCAATCGACTCCTGTTACTTTCATCATTCCAGCATTGAGATAAAGGTAGTCTATGTGATCGTAGCTGCATAAATGTTTTACAAAAATACTATTAAGAGTTTATACAAAGATGCTGGTGATTCACTGTGCTGTATAAATTATGCCCTTCACTCACAGAGCCGTCCAGTCAAAAAATACCATCGCACACAGGGCAGTGCAGAGGATTTTTGAGCCCCAGCAAATCTAGATTTTGGGCCTCCAGAAATGTCAAAATAATTGTATCAAATGTAATTTTATCCAAAAAAAATCCACCCTTGGGCCCCTATTTGGGCGGGTCCCAAGTGATTTACTCTGTTGCATTGGTCTTCTTCTTCTTCTTATATTTGAGGTGCCCACGATCAATTTGTTGATCATTCTGGCTCCTGGTTTAAATTCAGAGTTTGCCTTCTCTTAGATGGGTTGCCGTCCAAGGCTAGCGAGTCCCATCTACCCGGGGTGCTTGGGATGATTTGCTTTTGGTGGGGATTGAACTCCCGACCACCAGCTGTTTGGTTTGAGACCGTTTAGACCGCTCGGCCACCCAGCACCCAGGGTCTCTGCACGGCCCTCATCACAAAGGTGATGCACTGTGCAGTTCCAATTATACTATTACACAGGGGATGCACTGTACAGTCTAAATTACACCATCATAAAGGTGATGCACTGCGCAGTCTAAAATTCGATTTGGGCAATGAAAAGCTAAAAAGATTTTAAATACAAAATCAGAAAAAGCAGTGCAGACAAATCTGAAGGACTAACATGAAGAAAAATTTCCTACCGCTCCTTGATAGCTTTTGAAGCAGCGTAAACAGACTCCACGCTGGATGTGTCCAGCAATACAACCCAAATATCAACATCTGGACTTGATTCTTTCAAAGCTTTTGCTGCGGCCTGACCCTTGTCATAATTTCTGCAGGCTAAACACAACCGTATCTTATGGTTTGCTTTCAACAGTCTCTCTGCCAAGGTAAAGCCAATACCTCTGAAAACCAACAACAATTTAAGGTTAGATTTTAATCTCTCTTGAGCTCAATGTAGAATTCAACATTTCATGTTACATTTGAATATCCCTTACTCTTAAGATGAATGTAGCATTCAACATTTCAAAATGCGAGAAGGTTTTAAAATATATGTCTATAAAAGGAAAAGTTATATTTTCCTAAACATGATAACCAATAAATAAAATAAAAAAGTAAAAAAAATGTAGTGCAATATATTTCTTTCTATTCAAAATAGGGATCTTCTAAATAGTGCATTATATTATATGTGAAGCCTCTAATTCGTTTTTTCATGTCAACATGTGAATCATGTTATGTGAGTTCGCATAGTAGCCCAGACAGTAGCACCCCCGCAAAGTCTTGACAGCGGAATCGACAAGAGATGGATGGGTATGCATGTATAGCTGTGTATCATCTGCAAATGACTGGTTCTCAACAGCATGCCTCCCGAGCAAGAGGAGTAGTGGCCTGGTATACATTATGAATAGAACCGGACCCAAAACGGACCCCTGTGGCACTCCGTACACCAAATCAGCACTGCCGGAGAGACAGCCATCGACAGAGACCATTTGCGTTCTATTAAGTAGGGTGTTCATACACCTAGGTAGATCAAGCATTTTATTTAAGAAGAAATATTTTATGAAGTGTTGCTGTTGTCATTATTCACAAGTATTAGCATGATGAGTGTTGTAGCCGTTATATTTGACCCTAAACAAGGTTGCTTATAGTATTTGAAGGGGTTGATCAAGAAGACAAAGAAGTGGTATTTTTTATACTATCTGTTTTTAAGTTATGCCATTTGATAAAAGCAGCCCTATTTATTCCAACTAAATGTGAATTTACAATTTATGACAATTTAGTTTAAAATAAAAAAAACAATGAAGATAGTTATCAAGAGTTTATTTAGTAATTTTGTGTCAATTAGTGCCAAAAAAATACCACAATTCTCTAAATTTTTAAATTTTTATGTGGATTGACAAAGGCCTCCAATTTTAATCGGGAGCATTCAGGGCCACAGATTCTAAATCCCCCTCCTCCTCCCAATCAGTGTGTTAGCAAATTTTTATGTACAAAAAAAATGTTAGTATCTCCCTCCACCTCCCTGTCAGTGTGACAACAACTTTTATGTACAAACAAAGGTGTTTGTAATATAATCATTCACTTGAACTGACAAACATATTACGCCCTTTTAATTTGAACTGTAGATTCAAGGATCAACACTTTGCTGAGGCCAAAAACATATCCAAATGGTCACCATAACCCGAATGAATTTAGTTTAGGTATGATGGGGACACCAGGGTCTGCCATGTGAATCCATTATGCATAATCTTGATAATATGCACTGATAAATGCACTGTCACCCCTCGGATGAATTTATCTGAAAGAAACACTGCTCCTAGCCTTTTCAAAAGAGGTTTTGACATATCTTTGCCAAGGAGGTTCCCCTTGTCATGAAGACAATCAGAAGTGAATTCCCTTATCTCATGCGAAAGTTTAAAAATGAACTGTGTTCCTAATAGACTTTCTAATGCTTTATATAGTACCTCATCTATAACTGGAACTATCAGTAATTGTAATGAATTATGTTATGGTTGGAAATTAAATAGACATTTGCTTCTATTAAAGTATTCTTTCACCCAGTTATAAGTTATTGTAATACCCGACCCATATAATAGCTCTACAATTATGATTAAATATGAAATATTATAACAAATTATCTATAAATTGAATTACAATGTAACATTGGGTATTTCAATCCAAAGTACATAAATTTAAATGACAGGATAATTTACACCAAATAAAAGGATACCAGCGGATGTAGGGAGTTTGATTGATCAGTAATTACCCAAGCTGCATACAGTAGTATAGTTATAATGGTGCAACCATAATAACTTCCCAGGTACCCATGAGCGTATCCGGAAATTTGATCGAAAGAAATTTCGTTGATGGTAATTTGATCGAACAGAAATTTGGTTGAATCTTTTTTTCAGTTCACACGTAAAAATTTTTGTAAAATTTCTTTTTGAAAGCATTATTTTGTTTTACTATTAGAGTATAGTACATTCAAAAAGAAATTTGACAAAATTTTAACGTGTGAACTGAAAAAAAGATTCAACCAAATTTCCGTTCGATCAAATTACCGTTGATCAATTTACTGTCGACGAAATTTCTTTCGATCAAATTTCCGATAACCACCCATGAGCAGATCTTTTTCAGAAGACTCATACTATACTCTATAGAAACTATAGCAGGGGTCGGCACCCTAATGGCACAAGTGCCAGATTTGGCACACATAGCCGACATAGCAATCTTTATTGGCACACAGAAGACCAAAAAATTAATAATAAATTACTAAAAAATGTGTCTTAAATGGTAGACTTATTTTTATAAGTTATTGGCACGCTGAATGGTGCATTGTAAGGCTTACTTTTGCACACTTTTTTTACCTGCTCTATTGTATTCTATTCCAGTGGTCGGCAACCGCGGCTATGTGGCTCTTTAGCGAAATGAGTGCAGCTCGGCCAGCCGGCCACAAATCAGTTTTGACTCAGAAAAACATGGTTCTTGACAGGTTCTTGAAAACAAATTTGGCTCTCAAAAAATCCTAATCAACGTACTGCTGATTTTTGGCTCTTTTCTCTAAAAGTTTGCCGACCACTGCTCTATACCTTTGGCCTATAACTATAATAGTAATAGTATTATTCATAAAACATCATTTTTTGATGAGGTAGACTTAGGCCCAAGCCTATAGCAAAATATTTCTACTAAAACTAATTTAATATTAGTAAATAGTAAGTTAAGTAATAGCAAATAAATTAGTAATAGGCTAATGACTTACGCATTTGCTCCTGTTATTACAGCAACTTTCGAGTGAGTCTGGTGGAAGTTTTTTTTAACATCCATGACCATGCTCGTAATGTGGTTTTTAATTTATATATTAGCCTAATTTGAACCTAATTTGTTTGGTCAATTTTTTGGTTGATATATAATATGTAAATTATTATTACAAAAGTTATGTGATTTTTTTAGACCCGAGACCTAGGGGAGGGCTAGACCTAGTCCAGTCAGGCAGGCCGAAATTGGTCCGTACATAATATTTAAATAAAAAAATAGGATTACTTCGTATTTATGATAATTAATTTTATCATACTTAGAGTCCCGTCATAAAGACCCAGCGCGTGTTTGATTATTAAACATTTAACTTTGAAAAAAAAATATATTGTTAATAGAACTAGACTCTTAAATAATAAGAATAGATCCAGCAACTTTATGAGACTTAAAATTAGTACCAAGAGTCAATAACAAGTATTAGAGAATAGCCTCCCTTAGCCATGGCGAGACTTTGGTTACGGATGTTTTGATGCTTGGTGGAAACTTTTAAAATATGGATCCATTTATTTTTAAAGTACATAATTTAAAGTGCGGGAAAACAAAATTCCATTCCCGCTTTCCACTATATCCCTAGAATAGAAGCATAACTTTAAAAAGCCCAAGTGCCCATTAAAGAAGCCAGGGGGGGGGGGGGGGGGGGGCAGTTTGTCGTTGATGACCGCACGGGGCATTGGGGACAGGCGCCATTTTTTTTCTTTATATGAAGGGCAGTGCCGTCTAAGGCATGGGCACACGAGACAGCTTCTAGGGGGCCTCACGCATATCGGTTCCTCACGCTTCTAGTGCTGCCAATAGTGTAAATATAATATAGAAATATTAAAATATCTTTTGAAACAACATTTAAAAAATAAATAATTTCATTTTGAAAGTAGTTCAAACAAATGAATAGTTTGAAATCTTCTGGGGAGCGCCCTGAAAAGCCCCTCCCCAAACCTTAACCCCAGATTTGTTCGGCGCCCTCTATTTCTGCTCTCTCCCCGATCAAAGTTACAGTGTAGTCACATTTTAATATCAAAATGCGCTGCATGTTATTAATTGAAATTAATTTCTGGAGCGGAACAAAATATGATTTTCCTTTAGTTTGGATCTAGGCTATATAGACTCTATGGGCGAAACTAAACTGGGGGGGGGGGGGGGAAGCATACCCTCTGCGGGTGCCACTACCAGAATGAATATAAGGTTATGTAGGGCGGGGGCGACAAAGTCACAGCAGGCCCTGTGCCTCACGATGCCCTATTTCGGTGCGAATTCATCGTTTGACATCAAACACTGATCAAATAGACGTATCAAGAATGCTAGTAATATCACATTAATTAAGCCTAACCCTAACCCTAACCTAACACCGATCAAATAGACGTATCAAGAATGCTAGTAATACCACATTAACTAAGCCTAATCCTAACCCTAACCTAACACCGATCAAATAGACGTATCAAGAATGCCAGTAATACCACATTAACTAACCCTAACCCTAACCCTAACCTAACACCGATCAAATAGACGTATCAAGAATGCTAGTAATACCACATTAACTAAGCCTAACCCTAACCATAACCCTAACCTAACACCTATCAAATAGACGTATCAAGAATGCCAGTAATACCAGATTAACTAACCCTAACCCTAACCCTAACCTAACACCGATCAAATAGACGTATCAAGAATGCTAGTAATACCACATTAACTAAGCCTAACCCTAACCCTAACCTAACACCGATCAAATAGACGTAACATGAATGCTAGTAAAATCACATAAACTAAGCGTCTTTCACTTGAAGAAATATTTGAACAAAATGTTGTTGTAAAACTTTTTTAAAAATTTGGATGTTATATCCAACCCACTTATCACAACTATATACCATCTTTTTCAGCTCATGTATATTGGCTTGTGTTGCTTATGGTTGGAACGGGATGAAAGACTATGACTTGGTGTGCTCGTATGTAGATTTATAGTGTTGCGTCTGTTTTTAAATGTGGTAAATTTTTGAGTGTTTTTATTTCTCTTTTTAATATGGTTGACTCTGTACCGCGCTTCGAGCTTTTGGGGATGAAATGTGTTTTTCAAATAAACTTTATTATTATTGTTATTATTATTTTATTTAAAGATCTCTTCACACCAACTTATCACAGATATATAAAAATTATAAAAAGCTGGAAATAAGAATTATTAAAAGAACCCTCAGGAAGGTAAACTCTTAGGTACGCCAATACCTTTATGCACGTCCCTCAATCAGTTCCGTGCAGAGGATTTTCGGTCGCTTAGATCAGTGGTTCCCAAACATTTAAGTCCGGTGGACCGGTGAAATGTGTGTGAACAAGTTTCGAAATTTACCAAGGACCGGTGCAAGATTTATTTTTATACTTTTATTTGTATTTGACAATAAATATTTATGTTATGGCAGAGGCGTAGCGAGGGTGTTTGGCGCCCGGGGACAAGATTCGCGCCCGGGGACAAGATTCATTTTAAAGCGCCCCCTTTTCTTTTTTTTCAACTCTCAAAACCATTATTTTTACCAATAATAAAATATCAAAGCACATTTTGGCGCCCCTAACTAGCTTGCGCCCGGGGACATCTGTCCCCCCCTGCCCTCCCCTCGCTACGCCTCTGTGTTATGGGGACCGGCAACGTTAGGCATGCGGACCGGTGAAGATCCACGGACCGCCATTTGGGGACCACTGCCCTAGATATTCCAAATTGTGTACCCACCCATTAACAAAATCAAAATAATTATATCTAGCGTATTAATTTCCGCCCTTGATTTACTCGATTGCCTCGGCTTCTGCACTATCCTGCCCTGATCTATGCTATAAACCTAATGTACACCCCCCTCTCGTTTATAACACATAAGGAACTGTGGTTTCTTAAAATGGTACAACACTTAAGTGTGTTTGTTTAAAGCATATGATTGCATTAAACAGCTAATCTTCTGTTTCAAAAGTTCATTCAAATAGTTCTTGCAAGCGCAATGTTTCTTGACTAAATCTCGTCCGGGGCGCCCTCCGAAATTACACCTTATACTACTTATACACATATATTTAACTAGAATATATGACCCAAGGTTATCAGGATAATAATGGTAGGCACTTTGCGATAACTTCCACCTGCTATTACGAAAACTCATCTCCAATACTGCTCTGTTATCATACGCCTACCCTAACCCCTTTTCCAGGCCCTAAACTACTTTTTTAAAATCTAAACATGACCTATAATGATCAAATCTAAATGATCACTAATTATATCATGATCGTCACTAAAGGAATTCATCGACGGCTGCTTTCTACGCTAGAGAACTACTTCAGATGGGGTTTGTCTTTAAAGTGTTAATTGTTGGGTCTACCCGATAGTTTTTCTATATAAATTGTAAAAAAAAAAAAATGTAACATCTCTTTTTAGATTGGATATTATTCATTTAAATCCACCGATATTTCGGTACGGATACTGATGGATATCATTTGGGAAAAAACGAATTCAGGGCCCTCGGCCCACAAAGGAATTTAATTTTAAAAACGTATACTATGCACCCCCCCCCCCCACCCCCCAAAGTTCCTTCCGGATAATGATGTTTTTAATGTTTTTTTTTT
>CAXITT010000589.1:321762-357301 GCA_964033795.1 Lymnaea stagnalis | reverse complement strand
TTTTACTAAATAGTATAGTGCGTTCAAAAAGAAATTTGACGAAAATTTCAACGTGCGAACGGAAAAAAAGATTCGACCAAATTTCCGTTCGATCAAATTACCGTCGATCAATTTACCGTCGACGAAATTTCTTTCGATCAAATTTCCGGTAACCATTTTCTGTAGCCTGATACAGGAAGGTATTGCTATTTTCGTTATACTGCGACTGTTGTTTCGCAAGTCTTTGGTATAAAATGAAGACAGTATCTTCTCTGTTCACGGGTTTTTGTACAACGTCATATCTATTTCGGGATCCGGGAAACTGCCTGTTCTTATCAGTGGGTTATTTCTTGACACAAACGGTAGATAAAGGCAATGGACTTGGACATGGGTGGGTAGATTTCGTTACATATGTTAGAAAATGTGATAGTAACACGCTTTGTTTTTTGGTAACACTTGAACCTACCGGGTATCTTCGCAAAATACCCAGACCCGGTGAAAAAACTGAACCCAGTTAATGATAAGCCCTAGTCTAAAGTTTTTCTCTAATGTAGATATAAACTATAAATGAACTCCTTTTTAAAATCCTTTGTATTACCTTCGCTTTTATTCGTAGGTGGCTGAGTGGTAAAATTCCCGGGCAGCTAATTGACCAACTTTCCGTCAAGCTGTTGAGCTAAAACTTGGCACATAGACTCGTTGTCGATGACAGAACATTCTATCAAATTTTCAGCCCCACTCGTCAACCCCACAAAATATTTTTTCCCTTCTGTTTTTAAGTTGCTTATTTTTATTTTCTGAAATAGTTGGTAAAATAAATTTGGGGTGTAAAATCGGGTGGGTCATTCGAATATTATTATAGTTCAGGGACGTGACAAAAATGTGCTGTTGTGAGCCGGGGGGGGGGGGGGGGGAGAGTGGCGAAGCAATAATTGGTATTCTCATAACGGTGAATAATTTTTCAATCCCACCCCCATTGCTGGATATTAAATTTTATAAAGGATTTATGCGAACAACTTTATGAGTTATTTAATTAGTGACAATAATTACTTAATTACTAATTAAATAATTAGTGACCATTTAAATTTGGTAACCACTGGGGGAACACGCTGGTAAATTCTCGGCAATCTGGAAACTTTTATAAAATTATAATGCAACCGCGAAAATGCCACAATCTAAAAAGATATAGATGTAATCGTGTAATTTGCAGAAATTACCTCGCACTGCTCGAAATGAAAGAGTACGATCACATGATCATTTGTTAGGGATTATTTGGACTACGAAAGAAGTGCTACCAGACTTTGAGAAAGTTCCCCAGATCTTGGGAATTCAGGTTATGGTTACGTTACCATCGGAGTTTTAAGTCACTTAAAGTTAAAATGATATTAAATACTAGATATAGCCCGCCAAACATTGGTGGAAGCAATGCGTGAACTTCACATGTACTAAAAAAGTTATTTGACAAAACATGAACTCAAGTACCACATTTTTAAGAATCCCAATTCTTGCTACACTGTACACCCTTCCCCCATGATACGTCACTGCAAACTTTTTCTTGTGTTAAGTTGTTTCAGGGAACTCATTTCTAACTGTAAGCGTATCCGGAAATTTGATCGAAAGAAATTTCGTCAACGGTAAATTGATCGACGGTTATTTGATCGAACGGAAATTCTGTCAAATCTTTTTTTCAGGTTTTACGCTAAAATTTTTACTGTACCTGTCTGTAATGTACTGTAACTTAAATGTATGATTTTATGAACAAAGCTGGGGAATTCTGAACATAAATGAGTGGTAGCATTGAGCGGAAGTGGAAGTTAAAATATTTTTATTCAATAACACAGGATTCGGAGAGAAGAAGAAGGCGTATTATCTTTTGGCTAAAGTTTTAGAGGTCCCCCACCTTTTATCATAATTCGGTAATATATCATTAAATAGTATGGTTAATGTTAAGGACGACTGCCACTATTTTATCGAATTTCACGAATGTATCCCTAAATCGATCCCTATGCCTAACCTGAACTCTCAATCGATCTCTATGCCTAACCGTTAGAACCTGAACCCTAAATCGATCCCTCAACCTAACCTAAAACCTAATTCACTGCAACTATAATAAACACCCAAAAGACGCTGTGGCAGCCGTCCTCAACATTAGCCCTAATTAATAATAACCATAATAATAGATAGTTTGGTAAAAAATTTAAACATTTTGTAAAAATAAACCAAAGGCACAGTTGAATAGAGCTAATTTTTTACAGAATTATAACACCAAAATCATATTTTTAGCTGTTGTAGTTTTAAAGTTATGAATTTTTAAAGTACGACTTGGTTTGTCCTTTTTTAACAAGGACTGCATCTCCACATTCTGTGACCTCATTCCGCTCATAGCGTCATGCGCAATGACTATATACACTATATAGTTTATTTAAGGCAACGCATTCCCTTGTCACTAAAATACTGTTTAGGGTCCACTTATTTTAAACTTTCAACTTTGGCACATGAATAATTAATTAAAGCTTTCCCTGACCAATGGTTTAATAGCTTTTGCTTATGGCAAACTCTTATGAATGAAACTCTGAGATAGTACTACGATATAGCCGTTATGCAAGTGGCTGTGAATGGTTGCCAATGACAATGTGTTGCACAGGGAAAATTCTGATCATTTATAATATGGACTCTACAGGGTTTTTAAAGCTCAACTTAAAACATTCCAATTTAAATGTCTTCAAAATGCATTCTGAAACACAAAATATAAAATATTTTGATGTATATAGTGGTAATAATTAAATATTTCCTAAGTATCGGCAACTTCCGCCATTTAAAACGGGGCGTGGCCCACGCCATGTCGAAATTAGGCTGAGCCACCTTATGGTGATATGGGTCACTGTGACAAGCGTAACAAATGTGAGACACGACCTACATCAATGAAAATTGGCACAGATATAGATCAATATCTAATGCTCATACAGATTTAATCAAAAAGCACCTTATCTTATTATTTCACAAAAAATTTTGTATGCGAAGATGCCTTATATATTCCAAAGATTTTCAAAATAAAGGTCGATTGAAAAAAGCAAAATAGCTGGCTAGAAATGATGTCTTCCAAATTATAAGGCCGGAAACGGAACTCAAATATATGTCGAAATAACTAATTTAATAATAAATAGACACACATCGGAAAATTAAAAAATCTGATTTTTTGGCGCCGACGCCCCATTTCCGATACACAAAAAGTAGTAGTCTCCCTTGTTTCATCGAAGTATCTAATAATAACATACAAAAATAGATTGTGTATCTTCTAAAAAATATGTATTTATTCATACAAACTACACTATGACTCATTTGGCTGGTAGTCATTGCAATCTGTTAATGAATTCATTAAAAATCGAAATCAATCATAATCAATGAAATGAAAAACAAAAATATATATAGTAGGGATAACAATACTTGTCCACGCACCGTTCTGCGCATGTCCTAAAATGTCGAAAAAACGTGTTCTGCAATACGGCGTACAGCTACACGATATCATTGGAAAATTGCAGACTACGTCACCTTTGTTTATTAAATAATTGCTTTCCTCATCACTGACGTATCAGTTTTTGTGTTCCGGTCATATATTGATTTATGCTACGATATTTTTTTTGCTTCACGGGCAGTATTATTATAATGACTCGGTTAGTATATAAATCGCATAAATACTTTTTTACTAGTAAGGCCCCCAAAATAAGGTTTAGTGCTCCCTAATCTACATTCATTGTAAAAGTTTTTTCATTTTTTGATTTATTATCGTTGAGCTCTCGATAAAAAGTTATGCAACCCGCGAAGAAGTAAGGGGTATGAAATTAGCATTATTTTTTTATTTTGATCGAGAAGCCGGAAATGGCTGCTATCACTGTTATTTGTTAATGTTAAATCCTTAAACATGTAAATAATTATAAGACGTTTAAAATGAATCATTTTAAGAAAAGATTATAAGCAAACTTGAAAAGTTTATGTAGTAACCAAGGGTTGGTTTTAAGTTTTATTTATTACGTTAAAAATTGTGTACGGTACCGGTATACAGTTTATCGTTTTTTTCATTTTTGAATCAATATTTAATAGTTTTACAAGAGTAATATCGATAATAATAATCATTTTTCTCTTATTAATTATTTCAGAGAATATTACTAAAATTAGGCCTACTTATCATTATCAGTTATAATTATAATTATAAACAACTGTTATTATAATCCTATAATTGTCTATTTGGGCCTAAGCTTAATTTTTCTTACTAATTCAATTACAAGCCTATAAGTTCTATATATATAACAGCTTTATTAAAATACATCAAATTAATAAACAAGAATCAAACAACATCATCATAGCAATAAATTTTATTAGGACATAGAAAAGCAGTACATAGACAATTATTTAATATATAAAATACTTTTTTTTAATGAATTAGTCTCATCATTATATTATCATCATGGATGATATTTGAGTAATTTTTATCTATAATTACATACTTTCAATTTTATAAATAAAAAAGACTACTTAACTTTTTATAAATATTAATAATTGATTTAAAATTAACACAAGCATAATAAAATTAGTTAAAATTCAATAAATAATAAAAATATAGTGGGGTTTTTTTCTTCGTTTTTTCCTGTGTAAATAATGATTTTCCCAATTTTTCTGTTAATTTTTTTCTGAACATACCCACAAATAAATTTATAAAAAAATAAAAGTCTTAATGTTATATAAAAGTTTTGTTGTTTATTGTACTGTATATTGCATTGAGAATGTCTCCTGAAAATTTGGTAGCATTATCTTTTAAAATCAAAAAGTTTTGGGTCAAATAAGGCAGAAATTTTGAAAGTGGGTCACACGTTTTTTCAGTTAAATACTAAGATAAAGAAGGGGGTGTTTAAAAATCACCAAAAAAATCATAACTCCACTTCTATAAAAGATAGAAAAATGAAATTTGGTGTTTTTGTAAAGCGTATAGCTGGCCCTGTAAAATGATGTATCATTCATGGCAATTTGACAATATTTAAATTTTGTGTCAAAGTACCTATATATAGGTATTTTAAAAGACGCATGCGCATCCCTTCTGCGCAGTCGAAAAATCACGGAAAAACTTTTGTAGCCATTTCATAATCGGCTCTGTGGTATACTCGGATTTTTGCGTTCTACGTCACAGTTTTCTAATTATACATTTGTTCTGTTATCGATTACATTAAATATTTGTCTTACGGTGACGCTCATACAATTTACCCAACAAGAATATATATTATTTGAATAAGTATATTTAAGAATAAGGGCATTGTGGCGACATTGGTATATTCGGCTAAAACTGGGATAGGATGCCACGACGTTTATTAAAGTTGCAGTGATTTGGGTTCAGGTAAGGTTTAGGGCCCGTTTAGGGATACTAGATACTTCGGTAAACCAAGGGAGGCTACTACTTTTTGTGTATCGGAAATAGCAATTGGCGCCGAAAAATCTGAGTTTTTAATTTTCCAATGTGTGTGTCTATTTATTATTAAATGAGTCCTTTCGACATATATTTGAGTTCTGTTTCCGACCTTATATTTAGGTAGAAACTTGGCCTAAATTTATATTAATTTGTTTTAATTTTTCAATCGACCTGTATTTTGAGATTCCCCTTTAAATATAAGGCATCTTTCACTATAAAATTCTTATAGAAGTTCAACTTTTATGTCTTTTAAAAAAGTCTTATTCTATATTAGCTATCGATGTGCATTTGCGTCAATTCTCAGTGAGTTAGGACATGTCGGTCACTTGTTATGCTCACTTGAGTAAACCCCAAAGGGTTACATTACCAGGGGTTTACTCTAACTCAAATGAGCATAGCATTTTGTGCTGGCGGCATGGACGATGGCCTGTCATGAGCCAAGGCGCTTTCATTTGTTTAAGTTTGTGCCCGGTGTTCGATGTGTGACGGTGTAAAACTGGTTTCAGGCCCTTTACAGGCACGCCTACGCATTCCTTGGTAATGTGCTTGCTCATGAGTTCCCAACACCCAAGGAACTGTTTTCAGGAGGGACATTTGTAGCACTGTACATGTCCTGTTCAATTCTAGCTGTAAATCCTGAAGCAAGACAAAGGCTCCCAGAAAATGTATGTCTTGAGGACTTTAAACAAGTCAAAGGCTTAGTGCAACAGATAGTCATGGATAACCGGCTCATCCTAAGACAAGTGATCCGTGGATTATTTCCATTTGATGGATGCTGATTAAGTTGTTTGTGCTTTGACCGACTGGCAACAAGAGATTCTCGATCAGTTTACATGACACTGCTAATTTTGTATGTTCATTGGATGCAAATCCATTTTTGAAAAAATTTATATTTTTGGATATATTTATTTTAGCCTTCATTGGCCCATTGTTTTTATAGTTAACTTTTCAAGAATTTTGTTTGTGATTTTAAAAATAACAAAACTACTATGGTACTGAAATGAAATTTACAAACAATATAAATCTGACATAACTGAGAGCTTGAGTTGAAAAGATATCCCAAACGTCATTTGAAGAAGCCGAGCAAGGGGCTGGATGGCCGAGCGGTCTAAACTGACTCCATCCCGGTAGCTGGTGGTCTGGAGTTCAATCCCCACCAGCCCACCAAAGCCAACATTCCAAGCACCCCGGGTGGATGGGACTCGGCAGCCTTGGAAGGCAACTCATCTAAGAGAAGGCAAACTCTGAATTCAAACCAGGAGCCAAAAATGATCAATATATTGATCGTGGGCCCTCAAATATGAAAAGAAAAAAAAAGTGACCGACATGTCCTGACTCAATGAGAATCGATACAAATACACATCGATAGATAATACAGAATAAGACTTTTTTTTTAAAGACATAAAAGTTGAACTTCTATACGAATTTTATAGTGAAAGATGCCTTATATTTAAAGGGGAATCTCAAAATACAAGTCGATTGAAAAATTAAAACAAATCAATGTAAATGTAGGCCAAGATGTCTACCTAATTATAAGGCCGGAAACGGTACTCAAATATATGTCGGAAGTACTCATTTAATAATAAATACACACACACATCGGAAAATCTGATTTTTCGGCGCCGATTTCTATTTCCGATACACAAAAAGTAGTAGTCTCCCTTCTTCATCGAAGTATCTAGTTTTAGGCTAAATAATTTAGGGTTCAGGTTAGGTTTAGGGATACATTTAGGGTTCAGGTTAGGTTTAGGGATACATTTACTTAGATTTAGTGACAGAATTAACTGGTCTTGTCAACCTAGATGGCGGCCATTGGAAAAAAAATAGGCTAATTTAGAGAGATAGTAACCTGACGTCATTTGTGTGTCTTGTCCCTAGTTCTGATAGGGTCAAAACTCTGGTTCCGATAGGGTCAAAACCCTGGTTCCGATAGGGTCAAAACCCATGTTAGGGATAAGTTTATGGTTTAGGTTAGGTTTAGGGATACATTTAGGACATAAATTCGCGGGTCACCGCAACCAAGATGGTGGCCGAGGTACTATCTCTCCAAATTTACAGGAAAAAAAAATGGCATCTCTTCTGTGAATTTACCATATATACATATGTATATTATTATATATAGGTACCATGATACTCACTCGCTTACATGATCTGCACTTGTCGAAAAAGGATGCAAAAACTTTAGTGGCCATTTTATAATCTTTTCTACAGTGAACTTGGATTTCTGCTTTTTACGCCACAGTTTTTTAATTATAAATTAATTTTGTAATTGATAATGTAAAATATTTGCCTTACATTGAAGCGCATTCAACTTTCCCAAAGATGTGAACCCCCCTTTTTTGCTATGTCATTTTGACTGCTCGGTAAGCTGTAAATATCTAATTATTAATTTTTTAGCAGTTGCACCACAATTGGAACCTGAAGAATGCTGCTAAGCATCTAAATTGGATGAGGAATAACTTTGAAATTTAATTAAATATATAAACAAAATTTAATTTAAGCTCACGTCCACCTACTGTTTCTAGACCTACAACTACAATTAGCTATAATTATATTTTTAGGCCTACCTAAGAAAGGAATTCTCTAGTTACCGGTACTAAGTCTAAGAAGTTAACTAAGCTTAATAAACTAATACTATTCTATTACTACAACTGCACGTATAGGTCTAATTTAAATTAATATTTTTAAATTTAATAAGGTATTTAATTATAAATTTTAATTAATTGTTAATGTATTTTGTAATTTCTAATAATAATAAATTTAAATGATAAAATAAAATGAAAATGAAATAAGTTTTAATAAATACAAAACTTGAGACAATATTGAAAAGAAATAACAAATTGTGCAGATTCAGGATTTTGATTTAATATAATTAGATGCTATTTATAAGCTTATTTCAGATACAAGAGAAAATTTTATTTTTTTATTGAATAACATGAGGCACGTTTGGACATAGATGGCAAAGACAAAGTTTATGAAGGAGAGATTGTGGATTCATCAACGAGGCCAAGAAGTCTAAAGAGCAGTCTACATAGAAAATGACAGGCAGAACATCCCCATTACCTTTTAAAATTTAATCAAATTCCGTTAATGGTATGAGAGTATTAGTCCTATGGGTGCTTTTAGTAGTTTTTATTTATAAGTTCATGGATTCAGTTTCATTTAAAAAAAGATTTCTACTTATCTTTATAAATATTAGTATTGGTTTAAAATTTAACTGAAGCATTTTTAATTGAAACGTAATAAACACATGATTTTTTGCGTCTAAAAGTAATAATTTTTTAACTACCCTCAAATAAAATTATCAAAAATAAAAAGTCTTCATGTTATGTGTAAGTTTTGTTGCTCATTTATTTGTATACTGCATTGAGAATGTCTCCTGAAAATTTGGTTAAATAAATAAGTTGGGGGCAAAATAAGGCAGAAAGTTGGAAATTTGGTAACGTTTTTGCAGTTCAATACAAAGAAAAATAAGAAACTTTAAAATTCACCAAAAAATATCGTAACTTCATTAAGAAAGCCCGAAAGAAGCTAATAAGATAAAATTGATGTTTTTATAAAGCTTATAGCTAGTCCTTTAAAATAATTTATCTTTATTACAATTGGACAATATTTAAATTTTATGTCAAAGTACCAGTTGATGTCAGTTTTTTCTCAAAATTGTTATTTTTGTCTTGAAAATGTGGTGAGGGGTCTGTTAAGGAGTCTAGAACCCTTCCCAAATTATTTTGAAATGTAAAGGGAAATGATGATATGATTGAAATGAATGGCACACAGGTTTTGTTTGCTTCAACCCATCAAATAACAGCACTTTTAGCCAGGCATGCAACTTTCACTGGGGGTCATTTTGTCTTATCATTAATGATGAATTTCTTTTGTTATTTTGAAACTTGTAAGTTGAATTTTAATCAAAAAATTAATTTCAGATTTAGTTTATTACATCAATAAAGCCCCATGAAGAAGGGGCAACTTATGATATACATCGTTTAGGTCAACTCAAGGGGTCTAGTCACCCTAAGTCCAGTCTTGCGATTCTCCAAAGTATGGTCAATGTTTAGGGAGAGACACCTCTTGACAAAACTAATACCGCTCACACAATCTTGACAGAAAACTGAACAGGGAATTTAAGAAATAAAATTATGCCTAATTTAATAAATAACATTGAACATACTAACTTAGCTTAAATAAGCTTGACTTTGTGGCAATCCATAGTTAATGTTGTCACGCTATTTTAGCCATTCACTTCTCCTCCTTTTGTTACAAATCATGAAAGAAAAAAGGAAAATATGATGCCTTTGTCTAGGCACTTTCTTTTTAAACAAATTAAGATTTTGTATATATTAATTAATAAAACATATCTCCAATCAAGAGCTTATAATTTGCTCTCTATTGATATCATTACATTTCTTTGTTAAATAAGAAAAAAAGGTTATTGCATTTTTAGTGTCAGAATTTTCCTTGTATATATGTCCTTATATATATATTTCGTTTTATGTCCTAAAATCAGTGACTGATAATCACAAAATGATACTTTTCAAATTTAATAAAACATAAATATTCACTTGCCTTTGTATTGAAATAATTAAATATATGTAGTCAATGAAATAAAACCACATTAGCAGCATATTCTACAAGATATTACAATAATTATGTTCCAAAAGTTTTGTCTTCTCAAAGAATAGTTGCAATCACAGGCTCAATGATCGAAAATATCCACTACATATTATAATATTATAAGTTTGCCTGAATCCAAAATTATGAAATGTCACCCAACAGTGCATACATGCAGATTGAACTTCCAAAATATATATTTCTATTTATTCTTAAAGAGTTGAGAGGTTCGAAATCCTGATTAAAGATGGCGAGGAATAGTTCGTGGTGCCACAGTGTGGCCAAGGGCCTACTTATGTTCACAGGTCTCTGTTATTTGGTATGTTGACTGGATTGCTTTTTCAATTTCTTAATCACGTCAAGGGTTTTTGGAATGAATACATAAGGTTATTGTACAATGTTTATAAAAATGTTCCATTGCTAATCATAGTTAATGATAATGCAAAGCTAAATGGACAGCTCTTAAAAAATGAAATAAGGCTTTAAAACTTTAGATTAATGTTAGTTATAGATATTTCTTTTTCAATTAACCTCAAGCAGAGAAGAGCAGCATTAAGATAATCTCAAGCAGAGAAGAGAGCATTAAGATAATTATTTTGTGTTTTTTAAAAACATGTTTTCTTTTCAAAACTAGAATAAAAATGTTTAAATTGGCTTATCAAATTAGAATAACAATGTTTAAATTGGCTTATAAAAACTAGAATAACAATGTTTAAATTGGCTTATCAAAACTAGAATAACAATGTTTAAATTGGCTTATCAAAACTAGAATAACAATGTTTAAATTGGCTTATCAAAACTATATAACAATGTTTAAATTGGCTTATCAAAATTAGAATAAAATGTTTAAATTGGCTTATCAAAACTAGACTTACAATGTTTAAATTGGCTTATCAAAACTAGAATAACAATGTTTAAATTGGATTATCAAAATTAGAATAACAATTTATTTGCAGGTATCAGCTGGTGGACTGACCTACATTGGAATATGGGTTTTCAGCACCTATGACCACTTTGATGAAATAGCTGATGCTTCACTGACACTCCTTCCAGCCAGTATTATTCTTGCTGTCAGCGTGTTCATGTGCATCGTTGGGATACTGGCTTGCATAGCTGCATTCAAGAATAACAAGATATTACTTTCAGTGGTATGTCTGAACTTTGTCTCTACGCTAGAAGAATTCTGTCAGTGGTATGTCTGAACTTTGTCTCTATATGCTAGAAGACTTCTTTCAGTGGTATGTCTGAACTTTGTCTCTCTATGCTAGATGAATTATTTCGGTGGTGTGTCTGAACCTTGTCTCTCTATTCTAGAAGACATCTTTCAGTGGTATGTCTGAGCTTTGTATCTCTATTCTAGAAGACTTCTTTCAGTGGTATGTCTGAGCTTTGTATCTCTATTCTAGAAGACTTCTTTCAGTGGTATGTCTGAGGTTTGTCTCTCTATTGTAGAAGACTTTTTGGAAAAAAAATGTCTTAAAAATTTAATTAATGAATATTTATTGAAAATAATTTATTAAAATAAAATAGAAAATTCCAATGATACTCCCAAAGATCAGCTTTAGATAGAGGATCATAAACTGTAAGTGATATAAGTTATATATATTGAGAATATTTTTTCTATTCCATGTTTTTCCTTCAATATCAACTATGTTGTGTCCCCAGTTTTTCTGCTTGATTCTAACAGTATTTGTTGGGGAAATTCTGGCTGCTATTCTGGGTTATGTCTACAGAAAAAAGGTAAGTTTCTTATTGTGAGTCAATGACTATTGGTTCTTTTCATCATTCGTAGATTGCTAAATTATCTTCTAAGAGACTAGACTGTTAGCTAAATATTAACTTTATTATTATGCAAAATATAAATAATTTGTTAAAAAATATGTTTATAGAATAACCGGTTCTATTAAAATTAAATTAAAGATGATTTTAATGTGAGATTGTGCATTTAGTGTGGCTTTGATGTTAGCTCATGTACTGGGGGTGGTTTTGATGTGAGCTTGTGCATTTAGTGTAGTTTTCATTTATAAAATAGATTATAATCTTTCTGGTAATTCAATGTTTTTATTTAATGTTTGTTCCCTGATAGGTTGAAGGTATTCTGGAAGATAACCTGTTGGATGCAGTTAACAATTACAATGTAACAGTGTACAGAGAGCAGATTGACTACATGCAGAAAGAGGTATTATTTGCAAGGATTTCTTTTGTTGAGAATTTTTACTTAAGCAATAAGCCATTGAAATGGTATAAAGGGTAGTTCATTCCCACAGAGAAGCAGTTCCCAAATGGTCCTGGTTAGCGGTCTCCAACTGAACATGCACGCCAAGTGACACAATTTGTATGTATTTAGCACATGAATTGGAACTTTTCTATTGGCACATCACATGCAATTTTTCACTTGGTTTTCATTGGTGGTTTAGTTTTAAGTGGCATGGTCAAGCCGATTTATACATGTTATGAGTAATATTGATATATGTACAAGACATGAGTAATATTGATATATGTAGATGTTATGAGTAAAATTGATGGGTCCATTCAAAGTGAATTTTTATCATTTTAGCTGAGGTTTAATGTCAAATTACTTGGAGAACATTAGTGTAAGTTCTACATTACTATTGTGTCAACCGACAAAAACAATTTTTAAAAGGCCTATGCTTTATTATATTGTTACCACTAGGTTTGTTATGGCATCATAATTTACATAGATTTTCACAAACTTAAGTGAGTTTGACCTTTTCTAAGAACATCTCATGAAACTCAATGTGTTTTAGGTGGTTTGTCAAAACATCTGATGAAACTCAATGTGTTTTAGGTGGTTTGTCAAAACATCTAATGAAACTCAATGTGTTTTAGGTGGTTTGCCAAAACATCTCATGAAACTCAATGTGTTTTAGGTGGTTTGCCAAAACATCTGATGAAACTCAATGTGTTTTAGGTGGTTTGTCAAAACATCTAATGAAACTCAATGTGTTTTAGGTGGTTTGCCAAAACATCTGATGAAACTCAATGTGTTTTAGGTGGTTTGCCAAAACATCTCATGAAACTCAATGTGTTTTAGGTGGTTTGCCAAAACATCTCATCAAACTCAATGTGTTTTAGGTGGTTTGTCAAAACATCTAATGAAACTCAATGTGTTTTAGGTGGTTTGTCAAAACATCTGATGAAACTCAATGTGTTTTAGGTGGTTTGCCAAAACATCTGATGAAACTCAATGTGATTTAGGTGGTTTGCCAAAGCATCTGATGAAACTCAATGTGTTTTAGGTGGTTTACAATAGAGTTACTGGTGGGCTTTTTTAAAACTCTAATGAACTGAAATAACATAGGACATCTCTCTACAGTAGAACATTTGCTGTCCTTGACCTACAGCAATACAGACTGTGTTAGATCATACTTTTTTTTTTTTTGCTGGCTTCCATCTGTCACAATGTGACGATGGTGTGGACTTTGCAGGATGAAAATCAAAAAGGCCTGGGATTATTCTTCTAGGATTTTAAGCTGGATCCCAACAGCAAATCGCCTCTCACTCGGCCACTCAGTACCTAACATACTTTATGTTATTTATTAAATATGAGAGGGCTTAGTCCAAGGTACTGGTGATAGAGTTGTGTCCTGTACTTGGGATAGAGCTGTGTCCTATATTTGGGATAGAGTTGTTCCCTGTACATGGGATAGAGTTGTGTACTGTATTGGGGATAGAGACCTATTTACTTTTACGAATTTGGCGTACAATGTATAATTTTGAGGTGTCTTTCACTATTGTATGCCAAGACCTGTCACAACTACAATTTTAAGGAACCTGGTTGAAAATATATATATTCCTGTAGTTTTTTTGTTAAAAAATAATTAAAAACTACATTTTCGGTTGTTAGTTTTAACCTACTCTCTACACCCAGCAGTGAATAGATCAAGAAATATGATAGGTTGGGGATTAAATGTTACGTTTGCACTGAGAGGGGAAAGTGGTGGTGTTGATTTGTGTTCGGGTGTGCCAGGGAGTGGGGGTCTCAATATTTTAGTATATAAACTTAACACTGCCACATTTTCGTAATAATAGTGGTGATGGTAATATTGTTGCTTTGGGTATTTTCATAACTCGCTAGAGACGGCAACTTTAAATTAGCATAGTCATCTTCGTGACAATTTTAGTCAATCCTCGCTTTTGCTTTCTTCGTCGTATGATGTAATTTTGTGACAAATATTTTGATCAGTGACATGCGGCGAGTAGGATTTATAATATCCTCATATGTTTCCAACACTCCTCCCCAATTCACAGTTTGTGGTAGTTATCAGACTATAATATATTAGGGGAAATAGGCTTAATTTACACTGAGTCTTTTTTTTGTTTGAAAGATGTCATAATTTTTTGAATAAATTCTTATTTAAAAAATACATTGTGTTAAATGCTGACCTGACTACAAGTTTGAACCACGCTAAATTTCATTTTATTTTTACCAGTGGCAGACTGTGATAATGTATTCTGTACGTCCACTCAATATAAATTAATATCTGTAGCAAATACACATCTGCAAAACAAAGTGACAGCAGATAGCAACATAAACATAGGTCTTCTTTTAGAAGTGAACTTTTTTAGCGCCAGCTTTACTCGATCCCACTGATCCCACTGGGCGCTGTGATGCAAGTAGTTCTTGTATTTATTATTTATACTGTATGTTTATTTATTTACTATTAAGATACTGTGTTGTACGATTTGAGATGATATTGTATAATTTTAGGAGTTCAAGGGTAAACAGGTCTGAGTTGAGCAATGGACTTGAGGATACCTTTATCCTGTTTTTGGGATAGAGTAGAGCAATGGATGAGGCTAGATATTTAAGCAATGGATGGGTAGATAAGAGCAGAGGATGGGTGTTGGAATTTATCAATCAATTAAGTATAGAGTGTTTGTTAAAGTCTGTTTGTTGACCTGATTTCGCTTCAAGTAGCGCTGTGGCATCCACCACTTGTCTTTCCCTGTCTCCCCTCCTGTTAGTTTTTAAGATATTGATGTCACTGTTTAAATGTGTAGTGCTCTACCATTACCCACCATTTCCCTTGAATGGGAAAGGTTTTTTTATGTTCTTATTTGTTCTAAAGAATGCTATCGGGTGATGGAATTTCTAGAATTTCTTTGTTCGAGAAATGCTCAGCTCTCTCCCTATAAATAAGCCAGCATCTTTACCATTGCAGATCAGACACAAATTTGTGAGCTTGATCCAAGTAACCAGACATACGCGTGTAGATTTTAAGCGTGATGAGTATGAGAGCTATTGAAACTAATGCATAACTCCAGATGTGAAGAGATATTATTAAACACTTATGTGGTTAGAGTTTTAAGGTGACATGAACTTTTAAAGCATTTGGTTAGATCATGTGATAATAAAAGCTTTTTCCACTAACACAGCATCGGTAAGCCCTAGATCAATGTTCCCTCTAAGGTTTGTTGGTTCGTGTGCAAAATCATAAAGTTGTGTCCAAATTTTACAGCATCAAATTTTTTGTGTGCAAAATTTTACAACCTACTGACAAAAACACACACTTAAGTGGAAATTAGCTGCGCAGTACTTAAAACTGCTGCGCGGTACTTAAAACTGCTGCGCGGCGTCTTTGAGATTGCTGTGCGGCCTTGCAGCCGCGCAGCTTAAAGGGAACATTGCCCTAGATCTTTAATAAAATGTTTAAAACCCATTTTAAAAAAAAAATTGACTGAATCGTTTAGAGAGCAGCCAAAATTATATACCGGCAGATGACTCACCAGTGGCCCAAGGATTAGGTGGATTGATTATTTGGAGACAGATTTACACCAGTTGGGGGGTTTGAGCATGGAGACAGAAAGCCATGGATCGCTCCGAGTGGAAGGATGTGGTGAAGCAGGCCAGGGCCCTACATGGGCTGTAGTGCCACTGATGATGATGATGAATCGTTTAGATAGTTACAGCGACAATATTAGTAATGTTTAGAGTTTGTGGAATTTTGGGAGATTTTTTTACACAGTTTTGTTTGAATAATAAACAACTATTTTCAGTTTGAATGCTGTGGAGTACGCAATTCTTCAGACTGGATGGATTCTACTTACTGGAAAGTAAACCACACCAACACTGTTCCCAGGTCATGTTGTAAACCCATCAAACATATCAATGAAACCTGTGACCCTTCACTGGGCTCTGACACCATTTTCAATCAGGCAAGTCCTAGTATTATCATTTTTTTCTTGTATCTTTAACCTGAAGTCATAAAGTTGATGGCCTTTGTGTCTACCAGAGTGTTTATTTCTTGTATCTTAAACCTGAAGTCATAAAATTAATGGCCATTTTGTCTACGAGAGTGTTGATTTCTTGTATCTTAAACCTGAAGTCATAAAGTTGATGGCCATTTTGTCTACGAGAGTGTTGATTTCTTGTATCTTAAACCTGAAGTCATAAAATTGATGGCCATTTTGTCTACGAGAGTGTTGATTTCTTGTATCTTAAACCTGAAGTCATAAAGTTGATGGCCATTTTGTCTACGAGAGTGTTGATTTCTTGTATCTTAAACCTGAAGTCATAAAATTGATGGCCATTTTGTCTACGAGAGTGTTGATTTCTTGTATCTTAAACCTGAAGTCATAAAGTTGATGGCCATTTTGTCTACCAGAGGTTTGATTTCTTGCAAACATTTTTATATTAAAATATGAGTCAAGATATTAGTCCACAATATCTTTGTTGTCCTTTTTTTTGTGTGACATTTGTCTTAGAATCATTAACACACTGTTTTTGTTGGGTTATTGTGACAGTTGTCTTAGAATCATTAACACACAGTTTTTGTTGGTTTGTGTGACAGTTCAGTGACAGTTGTCTTAGAATCATTAACACACAGTTTTTGTTGGGTTTGTGTGACAGTTCAGTGACAGTTGTCTTAGAATCATTAACACACAGTTTTTGTTGGGTTTTTGTGACAGTTCAGTGACAGTTGTCTTAGAATCATTAACACACAGTTTTTTTTGGTTTGTGTGACAGTTCAGTGACAGTTGTCTTAGAATCATTAACACAATGTTTTTATTGGGTTTGTGTGACAGTTCAGTGACAGTTGTCTTGGAATCATTAACACACTGTTTTTGTTGGGTTCGTGTGACAGTTCAGTGACAGTTGTCTTAGAATCATTAACACACTGTTTTTGTTGGTTTGTGTGACAGTTCAGTAACAGTTGTCTTGGAATCATTAACACACTGTTTTTGTTGGGTTTTTGTGACAGTTCAGTGAAAGTTGTCTTAGAATCATTAACACACAGTTTTTGTTGGGTTTTTGTGACAGTTCAGTGACAGTTGTCTTAGAATCATTAACACACTGTTTTTGTTGGGTTTGTGTGACAGTTAAGTGACAGTTGTCTTAGAATCATTAACACACAGTTTTTTTTGGGTTTGTGTGACAGTTCAGTGACAGTTGTCTTAGAATCATTAACACATGTGTGACAGTGCAGTGACATTTGTCTTAGAATCATTAACACACAGTTTTTGTTGTGTTTGTGTGACAGTTCAGTGACAGTTGTCTTAGAATCATTAACACACAGTTTTTGTTGTGGTTGTGTGACAGTTCAGTGACAGTTGTCTTAGAATCATTAACAAACAGTTTTTGTTGGTTTTGTGTGACAGTTGTGTTAAATCATTAACACACAGTTTTTGTTGGGTTTGGTTTTCATTCTTGAAAATTTAAAAAAATGTTAATAAATATGTGTATACTTTAATTGGTTGATTTGTTTGAGGTGTCTTAAATGTCATTTCAGTTTAGTACTTTTTCATTCTTTTGATATTCTTCAACAAAATGTCATGCTTACAAAGTTGGGAACTTTCTCTTTTTACTTGGAAAAAGTTGGGAATGTCATTTTGAAAGAAAATATTGGTAGCCCTGCACTATATTCATAATAAAAGCAATTGTAAGCAAATAATAATTGGTTATTGAACTATAATTCTTTAATAAAAAATATGGATATTTGCAAAAGTAAAAGAATTTGCCTGCTTGGAATTCCAAGTGTACTATTCTGAGACATTATTGTACTGTAATGAGACTGTATTGTACTATTTTTGTAGTAACAGTGTAACCAGGTGTGTAGTCTGTAGTAGAGTTTTGACAGATGGTCAGTTTAAAAGTTTTGAAAGATGGTCAGTTTAACCCTCAAACAGTGGCATGCATCATTCTGTGGTGTGGAGCTTTTCAGAGCTTTTTTAGTGCCTTTTGAAATTGCATTAAATGACACAGAAAAATTGATGCAAGACCCCAATAATTATACACTTTTAGAAAGGTAAATGGGTAAAGATAAAGTTGGCCATATTGCCCACCCCGTAAAAATTTTTTTGCTCAATGTCCTTGACCTTGGAGTTCTCAAGAAAATAAAAATTTAAAAATGTCTTGCTTTCAAGTGCTCATAACAGCATTAATTTTTATAGATACACTTAAAACACAATTCTAAATGTTGTAGCCAATTCATTTATCTATCAGAAAATGTATAGTTTGCTAAGGTTTTGACTGCAATTAAACCTCTGAAGGCAATTTTAGTAATTTTAGGTTATTTATATAAGAAACTGGACCCCTGTTAAAACTAAGTACAAAATACAAAATATCAGGCAAAATAGTTATTATTGACTAGTAAACATTTAAAAAGGAACTGTGGAACTGATTTGGGTTGTTAAACTATACACTTTATTAGCTCTGATCTATAATCTGTAGCTTCTGTGGCTAAAATTCAGTCAGTCCTTGCCCAACCGCCGGGCCTGGCTCGAAGTCCAAACAGTAGCCTCAGTAGGCCTACTTCAGTATCACTAAGACTAGTATCAGATTCACGAAAAGAAGAATCTGAAGTGATACGTCATGGGGAATGTTAAAATCATCATCAGTATCACTTAAATCCTCTCTTAAAAAGTTTAAGAAATAGAAATCGAAGCTACTTCATACAAAACAGCAATGTAGATAAATGACATTCTTTCAAACAAATGTGCAAACTGAGAATGCGTTAATAAAAAAATACACACCTGAATGCTGTGAAAAATTTTGTTGCTTTAACAATTTTGTGACAGAAAACCATCAAATAAATTTCTTATTGTTGATACAAATCTTTTCAACCAAAGACGGTAGAATCTCAAATTTTAGCTGAATCCTTTTAAAGACGAAATTTTCCATCAGGTTAATTTGTGATGCTCATTAATGACACCGTTGCGGGAAATGTCTTGGACATTTAAAAACAATAAATGAGAATATTTGCGGAAGAACTCAAGCATCTAGGGTTAAGGTTAGGGTTATTGTTAGGGTTATTGTTAGGGTCAGGGACACTCATATTCTTTGATCTGGTCTTTTGTATGGATAAATTAGATGTTTAAACCAATAATTATTCTAAAATCTGTATAGTTTGAATGTTATTCTGTCTTTTATCAACCTTGTGGTTTATTTTATTAAATGAAGTATTTATATTTAGAAGTTTATTTATCATAACTTTAGCCCTAACACAAAAATCATACTAACTCTAATAGATTGCATATTTGACATTCAACAGGGCTGTTTAAGTGAACTGAATGAGGAGTTTCAAACAAATCTCATCTACATAGCATCATCCGTTGTATTTCTTGCCGTAATACAGGTACGTCATAAGCGTCATAATGTCAGTTTCAGTAAAGTGTCAATTTGTAGAAACAAATTGGGACTGGGGGGCCTACTTGCCAAGTGATATGGTTTACTCATATTTTTAAGATTTTTTAAAAACATTTTCTGATTTGTTGTATGGTCATACAGTTGGTTTTTTTTGCTGTTTTTCAATGGATTTAGAATTTTTCATTTTCACATGTTCAAAAATTGGGATGCAATATTTTCAATTTTTATTTTAGCTCAAGGCCAAGTTTACAAGTTAGACACTTTATTTAGCTCCATGGCCAAGTTTAGCATTTTGTTTATGTAGCTCCATGGCCAAGTTTAGCATTTAACTTATTTAGCTCCATGGCCAAATTTAACATTTCATTTAGCTCCATGGCCAAGTTTAACATTTTATTTAGGGCTATGGCCAAGTTTAGCATTTAACTTATTTAGCTCCATGGCCAAATTTAACATTCCATTTAGCTCCATGGCCAAGTTTATAATTTTTTTTCTAGCTCTATGGCTTCCTTCCTTGTTTATAATAAACAATATATATTTAAAAAACAACTGTTTCTTTCAAAGTTCTATTTGTCCCAAAAAATATGCTGGGTCATGTTTGAGTGACAATGCTTTATTGTACTGTGTATTATGACAAACAATGCTTTATTGTACTGTGTATTATGACAGACAATGCTTTATTGTACTGTGCATTATGACAGACAGCACAATAAGCCATTTCGTCTTTGCAGATGTGTATTCTTTGACATATTTAATGTACAAGTATGCCAACTGTATTTCCCAGAATTGCCAATATAAGATATCTCGATTTTACCTGAATTGTGCGACAGTGGTAGAAATTGTTTGCCACTATTTGTGTAACATTCCATGCTGTACGCCTTACTTACAATTAGAGACCGACCGAAAGTGATTTTCTGATTTCGGCCGAAGCAAAAATAGGCCGAAAGTTTAAAATGACTTTCGGCCCAAAGCGAAAAAAATACCCAAAGTTTAAAATGACTTTCGGCCGAAACCCGAAAAAATACCAAAAGTCAAAATGACTTTCAGCCGAAACCGAAAATGAAATATTTAGATATTTTGAAATTCATTCCCGCATACATTCTACATACATCCAAAATTTTGGGAGAAAGTATAAACATTTACATTCTTTTTATAAAAAATGAGATAATCGTGAATATTAATAAATAAACATCTAATATAACATCTTTTTTTTTTAAAGATCATTTAGTTTGTTCTTAAAGATCATTTAGTTTGTAGTTAAAGATCGTTTAGTTTGTTGTTAAAGATCGTTCAGTTTTTTGCTAATGATCGCTTTATTTGTTCTTAAAGATCGGTTAGTTTGTTCATAAAGATCGCTTAGCTTGTTGTTAAAAATCGTTTATTCTGTTTTTTAAGATCGCTTAGTTTGTTCTTAAAGATTGCTTAGTGTTTGTTTAAAGATCTTTTAGTTTGTTATTAAAGATCATTTAGTTTGTTCAAAAAAAGATTGCTAAGTTTTTTCATAAAGATCAAAAAGTTTGTGTTATTAAAAGATCATTTAGTTAGTTCATAAAGATGGCTAAGTTTGTTCTTAAAGATCATTGATTTTTTTCTTAAATATCGCTTAGTTGTTCTTAAAGATCATTTAGTTTTCTCTTAAAGATCATTTAGTTTGTTTGTATAGATCTTTTAGCTTGTTATTAAAATTCGTTTAGCTTGTTCTTAAAGATCGCTTATTTTGTTGTTGAAGATCATTTAGTTTTTTCATAAAGATTGCTTAGTTGTTCTGATAGATAATTGATTTTGTTCCTTAAGATCGATTTGTTTGTTCTTAAAGATCTTAATGTTTGTTCCTAAAGAACATTTAGTTTTCTGTTAAAGATCGCTTAGTTTATTCTTAATTTACTATTAAAGATCATTTGTTTTGTTCTTAAAGATCACTAAGATCGTTCTTAAAAATCGCTTAGTTTGTTCTTTAAGAAAGTTTAGTTTTTTATTAAAGATCGCTTTATCTGTTTTTAAAGATTGTTTAGTTTGTTCTTTAAGATCGCTTAATTTGTTCTTAAAGATCGTTTAGTTTGTTCTTAAATGTCGCTTATTTTGTTGTTAAATATCGCTTTTGCTGAGAATTAGATGACCGAAAACCTCCGTCACTTTCGGCCGCATGGCCGAAAGTCTAAGTCAATTTCGTCCGAAACCGAATAAACCCCGAAAGTTAACTTTTCTCTTTCGGCCGAAACTGAAACTTGGCCAAAAGGGATAAAATGGCCACTTTCGCCGCCGAAACCGAAATTTGGTTGGTCTCTACTTACAATGATAATACTAATGAAAATTTCAGTGGCTGTTCAGATAACTGACATTTCAGATAATTTGCGTTTAGAAAATTGGTTCTCTACTATACATAAATATACTATACTAGTGCTGTATTGATCTATACATACATTTAATTGCTTATTTTAAAAATAGTTTGTGAAGTTCCTCATAGCTTAAAAGTTTAGTTTTAAAGTTAACTCCTGGGTCACAAATCTTTCATGATTGCTGTTCATTAGGGTTACGCTAGGGTTAGGGTAGGTTAGTGTAAGGTTAGGGTTGGGTAAGGTTTAGGATAGGGTTAGGTTAGAATTAGGTTAGGGCAGGTTTGGGTTAGGGTTAAGTTTAGTTTTTTTAATGGACCTGGATCACAAATCTTTGATGATTGCTGGTGGTTAAGGTTAGGTTTATTTTAGTGTTAGGGCTTAGGTTTAGTTTCTCTAGTTGACCAGTTTTCTCCTGGGTCACAAATGTTTCATCATCGTTGGTCATTGATGCATTTGAAAGAACTGTATTGCATCTACAACTCTATAAAATAAAAGCTATGCATGTAATGTCAAGTATTTTTAAATGTTCTCTCTACTAGTCCAATATTGAGCTTTGCATAAATACATTAATTTGTTTTAATCTATCTGATTTAGCTGTTGGCACTAATAAGTGCCTGTATCCTAGCATGTCGTACAAGAGACGAGCAGGAGTACCAGACCTTGTCTGAGGTCATTGGCGGAGGGCTGAGGATATAGCAAGACATTGCTTCGTTTTTTAATAGCAAAGAGCTTGTTGCTGTGTCAGATGGATTTTCTGTTTGGTTTCTAATAGCTACAGGTGTGTTGCTGTGTGAGCTTGGTTTGCATGTTACACACCTGTATATTCTGCTTGAAGTGCAAATTTTAATGTTATTTATTACAGTCAATCCAGTTTGCTTAAATATACTTTATTTTATGAAATAGTTTATTGGCCAGACTAAATAAATTAAAATATAAATTGGATGGGTTGTTACTAAAATATTGGGCATGATTTAATATGATGAGATTATTATTTGTAGAGAAAAAAGGCCAACATTAAAAGATACACAGATGTTATATTAAAGCCGATCTAGTTTCATAACAATGCCAGAATGAAGTCAATATTATTCAAGTAAACTGAAGATACTCAATGTCTGCTGAAAGTGTCTCAGTGGCCATTGTAATGACTAGAATGCACTTATTTTCTCCACATGTTTTATCTTGATATTGACTTGTACATTTTAACTCTTGTTGTTCGCCTTGTAATTCACTAACCTATTGCACACAAAGCCCTTCATTTTATCTCTTGTTCTTCAAATAAAAACCGAGGTCACTTTGTCTCTGCAGGCTTGTATTCTGCAATACATCTTAAGTAACTATAAGAAGGGGAATAGAATGCAGTCATGTTTGGTAGAAGGAAATAAGTGAAACAAAGTTTGGGAAAACCTGAAAAAAGAATCCAACAAAACAATGAACTTGTCAGCAAGAATTCTCTCTGAGAGAACAAACAACATTCAAAACAATGAACTTGTCAGCAAGAATTCTCTCTAAGAGAACAAACAACAGTCAAAACAATGAACTTGTCAGCAAGAAGTCTCTCTGAGAGAACAAACAACATTCAAAACAATGAACTTGTCAGCAAGAATTCTCTCTGAGAGAACAAACAACAGTCAAAACAATGAACTTGTCAGCAAGAAGTCTCTCTGAGAGAACAAACAACATTCAAAACAATGAACTTGTCAGCAAGAATTCTCTCTGAGAGAACAAACAACAGTCAAAACAATGAACTTGTCAGCAAGAATTCTCTCTGAGAGAACAAACAACAGTCAAAACAATGAACTTGTCAGCAAGAATTCTCTCTGAGAGAACAAACAACAGTCAAAACAATGAACTTGTCAGCAAGAAGTCTCTCTGAGTGAACAAACAACAGTCAAAACAATGAACTTGTCAGCAAGAATTCTCTCTGAGAGAACAAACAACATTCAAAACAATGAACTTGTCAGCAAGAAGTCTCTCTGAGTGAACAAACAACAGTCAAAACAATGAACTTGTCAGCAAGAAGTCTCTCTGAGAGAACAAACACCATTCAAAACAATGAACTTGTCAGCAAGAAGTCTCTCTGAGTGAACAAACAACAGTCAAAACAAAATAACAATTGAAACAATCACTTAGCTACAGTGTAGTGTACGAAAAGACAAGAGGAAAGTTACATTCATTGTCTTGTTAGAAAGGACAGTCAGAGGAAAGTAAAATTTATTGTTTTGTTGGAAAGGACAGCAAGAGGAAAGTTACATTTATTGTTTTGTTGGAAAGGACAGCAAGAGGAAAGTTACATTTATTGTTTTGTTGGAAAGGACAGCAAGAGAAAAGTTACATTCATTGTTTTGTTGGAAAGGACAGCAAGAGGAAAGTTACATTTATTGTTTTGTTGGAAAGGACAGCAAGAGAAAAGTTACATTCATTGTTTTGTTGGAAAGGACAGCAAGAGGAAAGTTACATTCACTATTTTGTTGGAAAGGACAGCAAGAGGAAAGTTACATTTATTGTTCGGTTGATTCCTTTTTTCTGGATTTCTCATCCTTTGTTTTACATATTTCCTATATTAATTAATATGCAAGGTATGAATGAGAGTATAGCATTATTAGGCATAAACAGTAAACGTTTTGAAATAGATTTTTTTTTTCAAATATCCTTAGTGATATATGCTCTAACTTTTTAATGTTTATTTATATGACCTAGGCAGAATACACCTTATCTTTTTTCAATCTATTCAAATGACCTCATGTAATATAAAGTGATATTAATTAACCCAATGCTATTATTTGTAAACAAATATTTGTTTCAGTTTTTATTACGTTTAGCCTACACATAACTTTGATGTTTTTGTTTGAACATATGATATAAATAACTGTGTTTTGAGCTAACTTGGTCATTTGCTATTTAGATTCTTTCTATATTCTTTGTATTGTTTTCACACACCAATAAATTAGCATAGATGTAGACATGATTACCCTTAACATAAATTGGCCTAGCTATAGATATGAAGTGCATATCTATTACATTCCGCCTAGATATAGATATGATGTGCATATCTATTACATCAAGTAGTGTTTCATTAAAAAAATCTGCAAGATCACTTGGCAAGTGAAAGATGTTTGAAAATAATAAATCCAAGAGGTATGCTTAAAAACTACTGCTGTTGTTTGGCTAAGTTTGGAAGCTCTCATTTGAAATAAATTATTAGTCCTGAATTAAATTAAGTTTTATAATAATTGCTTTTATTTTCAAATTTGATTTCTTTATTTTGAAATCATTATTTTGGTGGTAAATATTTCATTAAAATCTTTAAAGTCTGTTACAACTATTAAGGTTTGTCTAAAAGCTGATTTTGTTTTGTCTGTTACTGCAGATAGCTTGTCTAAAAGCTGATTTTGTTAAATCTAAACCAGGCCTGCACAAAATATGGCCCGCCAGCACCAACTTTGCGGCCTGCAAAGTAACGAAATATTCTTTATTTTGATTATTTTCTTAATAGCTTCCCCCCATGTCCTATTTTCTTTCAGCCTGCACAAGTTTTTCATAAAGTATTGCGCCTGCCTTACATTTTGAGTTGTGCAGGCCTGAACTAAACATTCAAAAGGATTATGATTTTCATGAAAAAATATGAAATTTCCTGTGCGGTACAATTTAATATTTTAGGACATATTTTAAGATGTAATTCTAAGATTAAATGTTTATTGTGTTATTTTTTTTGAGAATACAAAGTAATGCCCTGGAACAAATAGAAATTATATAATGTTGCAGGCATTTAAATATAAACTCCATTTGTTGATCTTGATAATAATTTTAATATGAATATGTTGTAAACAATATGTGTATGTTGTAAATTAAGTATGTGATTTATTTTAGCTAACTGATAAAATGTAATGTTTTTTTCAATGGAGCAATAAAGTTACTGAAAATCTTCTATCTAAGATGAGTTTCATAAACTAGAAATACATTGAATAGAGAGTGGGTTCAACTAAAATTAATAATCATTTTTTATTTTACTTTGACTGTTAGTAGCATTGGTACTTTCCAGTATTGGTATTTAAAGGTGGTATTGGTATTTGGTTATATTGGTATTTGGTAGTGTTGTTATTTACGAGTGGTATTGGTATTCACTTGTAAATTTGGTATTCACTTATAGCATTGGTATTCTCTGACATAATGAAATCCATTTATAGCTCTGATTAACTTATTGAGTGACACTTATATTTTTAATGTTAATTATTGGATCTCTACAAATTTACAAAAAGAGTATTTTTTAAAATTCACTGAGACATTTAAAAAAAAAGTTAAATAGTTTAGGTATTGGACATTGACGTCAATAACAACACTTGTAGGCCACATGGATTACAACACTATTCCTACTTGTAGACCTTGTGGATTACAACACTATTCCTACTTGTAGACCTTGTGGATTACAACACTATTCCTACTTGTAGGCCACGTGGATTACAACACTATTCCTACTTGTAGGGCTACATGGATTACAACACTATTTCTACTTGTAGGCCACGCCCTACTGCTACAACATTTTTCCTACTTGTGGGCTGAGTATTTGATTACATATGTTAATAGTTGGATAGGTGCAAACTTTGACACCATCAGTTGGATAGGTGCAAACTTTGACATCATCAGTTGGCTGGTGTAAACTTTGACACCATCAGTTGGATAGGTGCAAACTTTGACACATCAGTTGGATAGGTGCAAACTTTGACACCATCAGTTGGATAGGTACAAACTTTGACACCATCAGTTGGATAGGTGCAAACTTTGACACCATCAGTTGGATAGGTGCAAACTTTGACACCATCAGTTGGATAGGTGCAAACTTTGACACCATCAGTTGGATAGGTGCAAACTTTGACACCATCAGTTGGATAGGTGGAAACTTTGACACCATCAGTTGGATAGGTGCAAATTTTAACACCATCAGTTGGCTGGTGCAAACTTTGATACCATCAGTTGGCTGGTGCAAACTTTGACACCATCAGTTGGTAGGTCCCTGAAAAGTTTTTTCCATTATGGCACATCAAGACTTTTTCTAGAATTCCTTGGCACACCAAAAGTAAAAAACAGGCGCATTATATTTTAGTTCAGTTAAATTTTAATAACATTTTAGATTTTAAATATATAAATAAAATAATTTATAAAACACGTTCATAAAGATCTCAATATTCTTTATTGATGGAAACAAAAGTAATTTAAATAGTCCACTTCAATATCAACAGAAGAAAATATTAGCAAACATACTTTCAGTCACCGAATGATATACTTTTAGTAACACGCTATCACTCACCCAATGATAGGCTTACATCCTGCAGTAATGTACTTTCACTCACCCAGTGCAAGGCCTATAACAACATGCTTTCACTTACGGAATGATAGTCTAATAATAATGTCCTGTCACTCAGCCAATGATAAATATATAATAACGCGCTGTCACTCACTAATTTTGTATACAGCTATCATAGAAATTGGAATAATTTTGTGTACAGCTTTAATAGAAATTGGAATAATTTTGTATACGCCTATCTTTGAAAATGGAATAATTTTGTATACTGCTATCTTAGAAAGTGAAATAATTTTGTATACCGGTACCACTATTTTAGGAGAAAAATCATATTTTTGTTGTTTTCATTTGTTTTTTAGTTTCCATTTTAAAAAAAAACACCTGCAGATTGTATTTTGTAACATACATTCAATTTATTCATGCAGTGGAGTTTTGAACTTTATTTATTTTTAAGATTTTTTATTGTAAAGTAAGATTGTGTTTTAGTCTTGTATGCTCTTCTCTAACACTGTGATTACAAAGATTAAAATCACAGTCAAATACATTTAGGTACCAATTTTATCGATCAGATTTCAGGAGATGAACTTATTTGAATAATCCTAATTTTAAAATAACAGTTATAATCTTACATCCTTTTGAGAAATGGAATGTAACATTTTTAGGGGTAATGAAAATGAAATACATTTGATTTTAATCTGTATTTTATGGTCTAGTTCTTAATGGTCTGGTCCTCAATGGATAAGGGTGGAATGTTTTTTATTATCATTAAAATGCATCAAACTATCTAAAAGTTCTTAAAGGGGCCATTTTGGTTTGGCCTAAATGTTTTTAAATCCCAAACATGAGCAATAGTTCCCCCTAAATGTAAGTGCACTTTGAATCTTTCACAATCAAATATTGACAGCTTAAAGTGCTCTGCCAAGAATTCCAATAAATTTTCTTTCTTTATTTTTTGATGTGTCACATATGAGATTATCTAATAAAATTCTTAGAGTTGACAAATAACTTTGCGATGTGTAAGAATATTGTATGATTGTTTAATGTGAATTGACAAATTTGTGACCATTATGAATGTTGTATGTTTGATTGTTTAATGTGAGCTGACAAATTTGTGACCATTATGAATGTTGTATGATTGTTCAGCGATTCTCAAAGTGTGGGGTTGGGGGCTGGAACTGCTCAGAGGATGATAAAATTGTTCATTATCTTAGGGGGTAGGATGACCTTAGTGGTGAATTTTACTTTGCTAACTTTTCAATTGAGAAATTTATTAAGAGAAAAAAAAGGTAAATAAAGACAATTTGGTTAGCATTAAATAAAAAATGTGGAATGTGCTGCTAGTGTTGTTCAGCTTTGCTCCAGATAACTGAACCTAGCTAAGAAATAAGCTCCGGATTACTTAACCTAGCTAAGAAATAAGCTCCAGATTACTTAACTTAGCTAAGAAATAAGCTCCAGATTACTGAACCTAGCTAAGCAATGAGCTCCAGATTACTGAACCTAGCTAAGCAATGAGCTCCAGATTACTTAACAATCTAATGATTAAGCACCAGATTACTTAACCAAGCTAATAAATAAGCTCCAGATTACTTAAACCAAGCTAATAAATAAGCTCCAGATTACTGAACCTAGCTAAGAAATAAGCTCCAGATTACTTAACAATCTCATAATTAAGCTTTAGATTACTTGACCAAGCTAATAAATAAGCTCCAGATTACTGAACCTAGCTAAGAAATTAGCTTCAGATTACTTAACAATCTAATAATTAAGCTTTAGATTACTTGACCAAGCTAATAAATAAGCTCCAGATTACTTAACCTAGCTAAGAAATAAGCTCCAGATTGCTTAACCTAGCTAATAAATGAGCTCCAGATTACTTAACCAAGCTAAGAAATAAGCTCCAGATTACTTAACCAAGCTAATAAATTAGCCCCAGATTACTTAACCAAGCTGAGAAATAAACTCCATATTACTTAACCAAGAGATCTAAGAGTCTTGCTAAATGACTTTCAACCATACATTAAAATACTGATATCACTTCACAAAGTGCAACCAAGTATTAATTATCAAAAATATTTGAACAGTGAAGAAAGTTAGTTACCCGTTACTGATATTAAATGTCACATAAACAATTCTTGCTCTATGATAATTCGTATAATTATACTACGTTAAAAGTTGTGTAACGTGGTATCGTTGAATAATCAACTTTATTTGCAAAATGCTCCCATACGTGGAACCCGTTTTCATTTTATGATGTTATAATTGTCCTTAAAGGTTTGAACAAATCTACTATTCTGAACATGATGTTATAATTGTCAAAGGTTTGAACAAATCTACTATTCTGAACATTATTTGAACAGGTTAGGGTGGGGGCTGTAGGGATGTGTTTATGTCATTAAGGTGGCGGTGGTCGCAATAAGTTTGAGAACCACTGGTTTAAAGCTACCCACTTACACTTATACTTACCAGTATCTGGTATCGTAATCAAGATTTACTGTGCCGAGAGCAGGTACCTAATTTCCCCTTTAAAAATAGAGGTACTCCCTTATATTGTATTGAAGTTATACAACTGTTTTTCTTTTAAAACTCATTTGACTATCTTTGGACTCATAGAATAACATTTACCTGTAACAAGAAGCTAGATTTATATCATCAAGTCAAGTTCCCCCCCCCCCACACACACAAAATGAAAAAAGAAATGTGGTGGTCGCTTCCGGTTAAGGTCATTGGTCAAAGTAACCATTTTTCCAAGTACTGCGATGGATGGGCTACATCAGGGATAAGCAAACATTTTTTGACAAGGCCATTCAGATTGTTTCGCCAGGCACTTGGCACTTGGAGCTTGATGGATTAGGTCAAAATTTTAAGTGGCTTACACCATGTGTGATCATACTACCTGACTAATTTAGGCCTATATGCCTTAACAACGAATATTTAAACATGTAAGTGTAAGAAACACTTTTTTATTTCTTGACATGAAACAAGTCATCAAGTGTGACAATGACCCTGAGCCACCTGAGAGAAGTGTGACGATGACACTGAGCCACCTGAGAGAAGTGTGACGATGAAACAAACTTTCATAAGTTATGCAATGAAAAGAAATTGACTTAGTACAGCCCTTCAAGTAACGCTTCCAATCACTGCACATTTTCTTAGCACTAATATTTTGTGATACACGTCAATATTAATCTAATCCAAACTATGCCAAGCAAATGATTTTTCTAACTCGTTGAAAGTGTTTATTATTTCCATGCATACAGTGCAGAGGCACTAATTTTTCAGTGATATTAAAATCACTTTTTAATCAACGTGATGAATAAATCTTGGTTTTGGGCAGGATGTTGCCCTCGGGCCGTAGTTTACAGATCCCCACATAAACAACAGTTGTTTCCCAGCTAAGAAAACCCAACTGTTACTAGTACTTGTGTTGTTTTTATTTTTCTGTTTATCGACTGCTGGTCGTGATGGGTGGGATGTGGCGCCTTAAACTTAAAAGTCACTGTTTTCGTCATGTTCACAATTCACGAGTAGCCCGGGAGTCACAAACAACTAGATGGTAGTGGCAGTCAATGGCCTGGGCCGGGAGTCACAAACAACTAGATGTTAGTGGCAGTCAATGGCCTGGGCCGGGAGTCACAAACAACTAGATGGTAGTGGCACAAAATGGCCTGGGCGCACTAAAAAACTGATGTTCGGGTTTTCCCGATATAATGTGATTACGGCGTCATTCTTTGATCATGATTTTTAAAGTTTTTTTTAGTTTTTCATAACTTTTAAACACATATAAAATGCTTAAAATAGTTCCTTAGTGGAAAATTTAATTGTATTTGTAATTTATAATAATAATGCTTAAACTTTCACTAAAATAAAAGCGGATTTATAAAATTTTTTGCACAGTTAAATTTATTCGATTTCCGTAAAATAATAGAAAATAGCTATGATAGTTTTTTAGGAATCCGAATGTCCTTTTGACGTTATGTGAACCTAACTCATTCTTATATGTGTTGCACCACAGCGAGGGAATTGGTTTAAAAAATATTTAGGATTGGTTTGGTTGGTTAGCTCTCAAATCTCGTTAAAACGTTCCAATAATAAAAATGAATATGTTAAATAAAATCAATTATTTTACACTTGCATTTAGTATCTGGGAAAGGGTGGGTAAAACGCTGACCATGGGGTTTTACCCCAATACCGTATCGGCTTTTTACCAGTCAACTTGATTTATGGAACAAAATAATAGTTATGCCCCTTCCATTGCACCCTAAGTAGTGATTAGAATACATTGTGTGGATTCGTCTCTATATTTATAATAGTTCATCGGCCTGTTAAATTAACAAATTTTGACCTAATTAAAACATAGCTTTAAAATGCTTAAAAAGTGGAGAAAATTCATAAAATGTACTTGTTTGGTAGAGAAGTCCGCAAGTTCTTTTACATGTAAAGGAAAGCTAAAGAAATGTGAGTTCACTGTTTGAGAGTGTAGTCCGCATGCTTGCCTACATGTAAAGAAAAAAAAATGTGAGTTCACTGTTTGAGAGTGTACTCCGCATGCTTGCCTACATGTAAAGATAAAGAAAGGGGAGATCACTGAACGAAAATGCTGGATTGAATTTGAGTTAATTTTCAAATTTATGTGTGTGGGAGGAGGGGGTGGCGTCTTACCCCATAGGGGGCCTTTTACTCTATGCTACACTAACCTGCGTGGGTGACTTGTCTTATCTGTCTAATATTCTAAGTTTTCCCCTTGGTGCTACTCTATATATATTTATACCGGTATATATATATATATCACTATATATCCAGAGACAAAAGGACAGCTAATTACCTTTGATACATCTGTGCTTATGTCTAAAACAGTGGTTCTTAACCTTTTTGGAGGTACCGAACCCCACCAGTTTCATATGCGCATTCACCGAACACTTCTTAATAGGAAAAATAAAATATGATTTTTTTTCCTCATTTTTTTTGGACCTCCGCCAAACCCATGAGACTGAATCACCGAACCCCTGGGGTTCGCTCGAACCCAGGTTAAGAACCACTGGTCTAAAATAACATTATTATTCCAAATAAAAGCGTTTGAATTTCCCTACGAAGTCTTTGTGTTACGTTCAGATGAGCCATGATGACACCAGTAAACGTTGAGACAATCTTTGCCTTGTTCAAATCATCTGTCATTAAACACTTTACTGTATAAATTATTTGGGCCTCTTTGATTCTTCTTTTCTTTGAACCTGAATGAATAGCTCTATTATCATGTTAGTAGCTGTGTCTAATACTAATTCAATTTTTATCTGATTTTCCTAAGGGCAACGTTGTTCGTCCCCAACCCCAGTTCTTCCCAACCCTTACCTTTGAAGAAAGTGATGAAAAGTCACTTAAGAAGGGGTACTTGAGGCGATCACAAAACAGTTGAGAGATGGCTCAAAACATTTATTTTTAATGTATTCCTTTCATGTTTGAATATAGTGTTACAATCTGTGGTTTGGTTTTAGTGACTGACACAGGCAACACATCTCATCATTAGCATATCTGGCTATCTTTCATGATTGAATATAGTGTTACAATCTGTGGTTTGGTTTTAGTGACTGACACAGGCAACACAGCTCATCATTAGCACATCTGGCTATAATAAACAAAGTGATAAAAGGAGAAAATTCGGTGCTAAATCCATGTGAGAAAATGTTTATGTTTTCTTTATCTGGTGTTGTATCACCATGAATTGTGTCATTATAAATTAATAGCATTTGGTGTTTGGTGTCTGCAGACCGGTTCAGAGAACACTCTATTACATAAATAAACAATCTTTCTGTCCGGTCTCCAAACATTTCAATAGCCTTAACCATGATGGAATCTCAGACATCGCAGTTACTGGTATACTGTATACTAGTAACACAACAGATATGATCTATATGGAGAATATTAATAACATAATTTGGTACGTTGTTTCCATATGGAATCGACCAAATCCACAATTTTATCTAGCTGCCATGTCTTTTTCCTGTTTGACTTTTACAAATTTGTTCAAATCACTTCCTTCCCACTTTTCGTTACTTTGTTTCTGTATTTTTTTCCCCGCCCACTCATATTTTTTCTCCCCCCTTTTAGATAGGATATCTGTAAATATATTATGTAAATTTAATTTACACTTATTTAATTGTGTTTTTGCTGTACGGATAAAGACATGTGCCGAAACGTATACTTGCGGTTATGTAAAGTTATTATTAAAGCTACCTTTTATTGTTATATTGTTATATTGTTATATTGTTATATTGTTATATTGTAATATTGTAATATTGTTATATTGTTATATTGTTATATTGTTATATTGTTATATTGTTATATTGTTATATTGTTAAATTGTTATATTGTTATATTGTTATATTGTTATATTGTTACGGCCCACATTTGGTGTTTGTGTAGGACAGAGGTCGACATCCTCGATACGGCCCACATTTGGTGTTTGTGTAGGACAGAGGTCGACATCCTACGGCACGCATTTGATGTTTGTGTAGGACAGAGGTCGACATCCTACGGCACACATTTGATGTTTGTGTAGGACAGGGGTCGGCATCTTACGGCACGCATTTGATGTTTGTGTAGGACTGAGGTCAACATCCTTCGGCACCCATTTAATGTTTGTGTAGGACAGGGGTCGACATCTTACGGCACGCCTGGCAAGCTGGTTTGATGTAGGACAGGGGTCGACATCCTACGGCACGCCTGGCAGACTGGTTTGATGGAGGACAGGGGTCGACATCCTACGGCACGCCTGGCAGACTGGTTTGATGTAGGACAGGGGTCGACATCCTACGGCACGCCTGGCAGACTGGTTTGATGGAGGACAGGGGTCGACATCCTACGGCACGCCGGGCAGACTGGTTTGATGTAGGACAGTGGTCGACATCTTACGGCTCGCCAGGGCAGACTGGTTTGATGTAGGACAGGAGTTGACATCCTATGGCACGCCTTGCAGAATGGTTTGATGTAGGACAGTTTTGATGGAGGGCAGGGGTCGACATCCTACGGCACGCCGGGCAGACTGGTTTGATGTAGGACAGTGGTCGACATCTTACGGCTCGCCAGGGCAGACTGGTTTGATGTAGGACAGGAGTTGACATCCTACGGCACGCCTGGCAGACTGGTTTGATGTAGGACAGGGGTCGTCATCCTACGGCACGCTTGGCAGACTGGTTTGATGTCGGGCAAATTCTAATGGCACGTGTAGGACTATAGAAATATTAATTGAATTAAAATATTTCTTAATAATAAGTAGACGCATGTTAATTGGCATTGACACGCTGAAAGAAACAAAAAAAGTCTGGTAATATTTGACCAAAGGTGTGACAACTTTCGACCGCAAGTTTGGAAACATTTGAACACAAGTTTGGCAATAATAGACCAAAGGTTTGCTGTTTCCTGTTGCAGTAGTTTGGTTTTCAACCAAGCATCGTAGACTCCATATAGGAATCCAAATAATAGGGATATCTTGATAGAAGTCATCTCCTAACCAAATGATCTCCTTACTAAATCATCTCCAAAGTAAGTCATCTCCTAAGTCATCTCCTAAATACGTCATCTCCTAACAAAGTCAGCTCACAACTAAGTCATCTCCTAAGTCATCTCATTACAGAGTCATCGCCAAACTAAATCATCTCATAAGCAAGTCATCTCCAAACTAAGTCAACTCAAAAATAAGTCATCTCCTCAGTAATCACCTAATAGAGTCATCCAAACAAAGTCATCTACTTACTAAGTAAGTTCTAAATAACCCCCCGTCCCACTCTATAGTCTCATCTGTATGTCCAACCCCACTGACCGTCCCACTCTATAGTCTCATTTGTATTTTCAACCCCACTGACCGCCCCTCTCTATAGTCTCATCTGTATGTCAAACCCCACTGACCAACCCCTCTATAGTCTCATCTGTATGTCACCCCACTGACCGCCCCCCTCTATAGTCTCATCTGTATGTCCAACCCCACTGACCACCCCCTCTATAGTCTTATCTGTATGTCCAACCCCAGTGACCGTCCCTCTCAATAGTCTCATCTGTATGTCCAACCCCACTGACAAACCCCTCTATAGTCTCATCTGTATGTCCAACCCCATTGACCGCCCCCCTCTATAGTCTTATCTGTATGTCCAACCCCAGTGACCGTCCTTCTCTATAGTCTCATCTGTATGTCCAACCCCACTGACCAACCCCTCTATAGTCTCACCTGTATGTCCAACCCCACTGACCCCCCCCCCCTATAG
>CAXITT010000589.1:304317-319534 GCA_964033795.1 Lymnaea stagnalis | reverse complement strand
GTAAGTACCAGAAAACGTCACCACAAACAGCTGTTGACTGTAAGTACCAGAAAACGTCACCACAAACAGCTGTTGACTGTAAGTACCAGAAAACGTCACCACAAACAGCTGTTGACTGTAAGTACCAGAAAACGTCACCACAAACAACTGTTGACTGTAAGTACCAGAAAACGTCACCACAAACAGCTGTTGACTGTAAGTACCAGAAAACGTCACCACAAACAGCTGTTGACTGTAAGTACCAGAAAACGTCACCACAAACAGCTGTTGACTGTAAGTACCAGAAAACGTCACCACAAACAACTGTTGACTTGAACTACTAAAAAAAGCCACCAGAAATAACGTGGTCAGCCTCTGACATTCTGTCACACTAAGGTCTCAGATGACGAGTCAGTTGCGACAAGTCTCTAGCGCCGGCTGAGCGGTAAAGGGTTGTTGACATGAAAACACAAGTTGGAACACGTGGCCACATAGAAACAAGTTGCCCTATTTTTGTTCTCTTTTTTTTTTTAAGTTTCTGATGGCACGCGTGTTACATGTATTTTGCAAATACAAGCAGCATAAAAAATCTAATAAAAAATGTGGACATAATTTAGGCCTAGAGTTTCAAACATGGATTACAGTTCAACGACACGACCACACGGCCTTCCACACGACCTTCCACACGACCACACGGCCTTCCACACGACCACACGACCTTCCACACGACCACACGGCCTTCCACACGACCACACGGCCTTCCACACGACATGGCCTTTCACACGACCACACGGCCTTCCACACGCCCACACGGCCTTCCACATGACATGGCCTTAACATTGACCATTACATAACATGTCCCATCAAATCACATGGCTCACCAAATCACATGTCCCATCAAATCATATGGCCCACCAAATCACATAGCCCATCAAATCACATGTCCCATCAAATCATATGGCCCACCAAATCACATGGCCCACCAAATCACATGGCCCACCAAATCACATGGCCCACCAAATCACATGGCCCACCCAATCACATAGCCCACCAAATCACATGTCCCCCCAAATCACATCGCCCACCAAATCACATTTCAAATCACATGTCCCATCAAATCATATGGCCCACCAAATCACATGGCCCACCAAATCACATGGCCCATCAAATCATATGGTCCACCAAATCACATGGCCCACCAAATCACATGGCTCACCAAATCACATGGCCCACCAAATCACATGGCCCACCAAATCACATGGCCCACCAAATCACATGGCCCACCAAATCACATTGCCCACCACATCACATGACCCACCAAATCACATGGCCCACCACATCACATGGCCCACCAAATCACATGGCCCATCAAATCACATGGCCCACCAAATCACATGGCCCACCAAATCACATGGCCCACAAAATCACATGGCCCACCAAATCACATGGCCCACCAAATCACATGGCTCACCAAATCACATGGCCCACCAAATCACATGGCTCACAAAATCACATGGCCCACCAAATCACATGGCTCACAAAATCACATGGCCCACCAAATCACATGGCCCACCAAATCACATGGCCCAACAAATCACATGTCCCATCAAATCACATAGCCCACCAAATCACATGAACCTCCAAATCACATGACCCACTAAATCCTATTGCCCATCCCTTACCTTTGACCGTCCCATTACATGACTCACCACATAAAACGGACCACCACAAAACATGACGAGCCATATAACACTGCCAATCACATAATATGACAAACCACATTTTATCCCTTTCCACATAACATGACAAAACACATAATATGACCAACTACATAACATGAACAACCACATAATATGACCAACTACATAACATGACCAACCACATAATATGACCAACTACATAACATGACCAACCACATAATATGAAAAGCTACATAACATGACATTTCCCATAATATGACCAACCATGTAACATGACAAAACACAAAAAATGCCAACTACATAACATGACCAAGCTCATTACATGACCAACCATATAACTTGACCGACCACGTAACACTGCCAACCATATAACATGACCAACCATATAACTTGACCAGTCATATAATACTGCAAACCATACTTCAACATCTGGTAGCTAATAATCAAGAGTTCATGATTCCCTTTCAAAAGGTCATTATGTGATAAGTTAATAAAAGCTTTTGGATACTCTGGGCATTTTAAAGACAAAGTGTTTCCCAACCTTAAAGACATCAGACTCGCTATTGTAAGTCATTTTAGTACATTTCAATGTAAAGAGTTTACAAATGCTGGGAATGAGGATATTTTATTTAAGCCAAATATATATTTTCTTTTCAACTAGCCCATGAGTACCATACCGTTGTCAACTACCTCATGGGTGTAAATACCTTTGTCAACTAGCTCAATGACTGCCAACACGTTTTTCAATAAGGCCATGAATGGCAATACCTTTGCAAACTAGCCCATGAGTGCCAATACATTTCTTCTTCTTCTTCTATATCTTAAGGGCCCACGATCAACATTTGTCAACTAGCGTACGAGTGCCAATACATTTTTCAACCAGCCCATGAGTGCCACTACCCTTGTTAACCAGCCCATGAGTGCAAATACCTTGTTCAACTAGCCCATCAGTGCCAATGCCTTGTTCAAGTAGTCTATGAGAGCCAATACCTTTGTCAACTGGCCCATCAGTGGCAATACCTTTGTAAATTAGTCTATGAGAGCCAATACCTTTGCCAACTAGCTCATGAATGCCAATACCTTTTTCAACTAGCCCATGAGTGCCAATACATTTGTCAACTAGCCCATGAGTGCCAATACCTTTGTCAATTAGCCCACGATGGCAATACCTTTGTCAACTAGCCCATGAGTGTCAATACCTAAGCCATTTTGATCTAAATTAGAGTAAGGTACTAAGATCTAAAACTACAAATATTGTGAGATCATCTGAGATGATACCAGTACATAAATATATGAATTAGACATTTTCAGCGCTTTTTTGACTGAAATATAAGGAATTGCTTCCTAAGGTTTTTTTTTTGTGTCACTTCAAAGATTTTTATATTGCGGTGAGGTTTTCATGTAGTTATTCAACGTTATTTCAAGCAAATAAATATTATACAAGTTTGAAACTATATTAGCTTTTTTTTTTCTTTTTTTTTGCAGCTCCTTAACATTTGATAATATATTTCCAAGTTTTAGAAGTAAGAAAGAGCAAATACGGTTTTTAAAAAAAGGTCTATGGTATTTTTATAGCTTTTTAAAACTGGTCATTTAAAGAAAAATTGTTTATAAATGGCATTACTTTTAAATGGCACAGGATATATTTGACAATAGATTTAATATATTTATTAATACATAATTTATCTTAATCTCCAGCAATATAATAAATTTCACCAACAATAGTGGAAGTGAAAGGTTCATTTGTAATTACTTTATATTTTTTCAGATTAATTATTCATTAATGAGCATGCGACGTCATACTATTAAAAAAAAACCCGGAACTATATTTTTAAAAATTTAATTGACAAATTTTCTAACTATTTACAATAAAATGGCAACTGATATGATCATTGTTAAAATCTGTCCACAAAAACTTGGCAATCTTTCTTTCCTTTGCACTCTTAATTAAAGCAAATTAAATTGCCTGAAGATATTCAAGTTTCATTAAAAAAATGGGCAACTAGGTTTCCAACATCGTTAGGGTTGCAAAATGGTTAGGATTAGGGTTGCAACATGGTTAGGGTTAGGGTTACAACATGGTTAGGGTTAGGGTTGCAAACTTATTAGGGTTAGGGTTGCAAAATGGTTAGGATTAGGGTTACAACTTGGTTAGGGTAAGGGTTGCAACATGGTTAGGGTTGCAACATGGTTAGGGTTAGGGTTGCAACATGGTTAGGATTAAAGTTACAACATGGTTAGGGTTGCAAAATGGTTAGGATTAGGGTTACAACATGGTTAGGATTAGGGTTACAGCATGGTTATGGTTAGGGTTGCAAAATGGTTAGGGTTACAACATGGTTAGGATTAGGGTTACAACATGGTTAGGATTAGGGTTGCAACATGGTTATAGCTAGGGTTGCAGCATGGTAAGGGTTAGGGTTGCAACCTGGTTAAGGTTAGGTTTGCAAACTTATTAGGGTTAGGGTTGCAAAATGGTTAGGATTAGGGTTACAACTTGGTTAGGGTAAGGGTTGCAACATGGTTAGGGTCTATCTATCTATCTATCTATCTATCTATCTATCTATCTATCTATCTATCTATCTATCTATCTATCTATCTATCTATCTATCTATCTATCTATCTATCTATCTATCTATCTATCTATCTATCTATCTATCTATCTATCTATCTATCTATCGATCTATCTATCTATCTATCTATCTATCTATCTATCTATCTATCTATCTATCTATCTATCTATCTATCTATCTATCTATCTATCTATCTATCTATCTATCTATCTATCTATCTATCTATCTATATTAACCCAATGTTTTGTTAGTACTTGACAATTTTAAATATTTTTTAACCCAATGGGTGTAACAAAACGTGTAAATTATATTGTAAACTGTTTGTACAGCTCTCAGGACATCATGACACACTGATATTTCTGGGAGGAGTAAATAGCTCTCAGGACATCATGACACACTGATATTTCTGGGAGGAGTAAATAGTTCTCAGGACATCATGACACACTGATATTTCTGGGAGGAGTAAATAGCTCTCAGGACATCATGACACACTGATATTTCTGGGAGGAGTAAATAGCTCTCAGGACATCATGACACACTGATATTTCTGGGAGGAGTAAATAGTTCTCAGGACATCATGACACACTGATATTTCTGGGAGGAGTAAATAGCTCTCAGGACATCATGACACACTGATATTTCTGGGAGGAGTAAATAGCTCTCAGGACATCATGACACACTGATATTTCTGGGAGGAGTAAATAGTTCTCAGGACATCATGACACACTGATATTTCTGGGAGGAGTAAATAGCTCTCAGGACATCATGACACACTGATATTTCTGGGAGGAGTAAATAGTTCTCAGGACATCATGACACACTAACATTTCTGGGAGGAGTAGATAGGTCGTAAGACATCATGACACACTAATAGTTCTGAGATGAGTAGCTAGATCTCAGGACATCATGATTTTTTAAATAACATATCATAAAGCATGTAACAAGAATCAGTAAAATTGCATTTGTCAACCAGCATAAGTTTCAATCTATCGACCTTCACTTGCCATTATCTATTATCACATGTTTTTTTTAATCAGAAAAATAAAACTGTTATAGTGGGAGCATGTGTCCCTGTCTCGGGAAAAGACGCAGTTGGTTGGAAAACACCACACACCGGGAAATTTCCTCATCTTTCGGGGCACTGGGCGGGTCATGCAAATGTCCGATGTCTCCAAAACCAGCGTTTAAACGTAAACCTCCAATGTCTTCATGTTATGTAGACGACGTGTTTACGTCATGAACTCTAGCTGACACCAAGCTCGAGACTGCATTTAAGGTGTGGCTAGCTAAAAATAGTTTCTTTACCTTGTTTACAACTAAATAGAATTAATAGTATGTATCCTAAGAATTCTTTAAAAGAATCTGGAGCAAACTTGAAAGGAAAATAATGCGTAAGGTGGTTCTCGAACAAGGAGTAAAACAGACTATGAAAGAGATTTTTTTGGCATTTTAGCATTTATCACGAGATATTTTAGAGAGTGTGCTGGCATCCTGGACAGAGCCAGGTGGAGAGCAGCTGTCAAGAAGGGGGCTAATTCTCATGAAGCCAGTAGGAAAACCACAGCTGAGACACGCATGCTAGCCCGAAAGAGCAACTTCAGATCACCGACTGCAGAAACTATCCCCTGACCGAGGTGCCAGAGAGTATTCCGAGCACGGATCGGACTGGCAAGCCACCTACGAGCTCAATGTAACCCAACCTCCCCCCTAACCGGATGAGTCGATGGTCCTAGTCGATTTCGACGGACAAACAACAAGATAGAGTTCTCATAATAAAGAATGTATGTATGATTTTCTGTGTAGGTTAAGGTTCTCATACTATATAAGTACTTTGTCGTTTTCAGTGTCTGTTAGGGTTAGGGCTCTCATACTAAAGCACTTATGTGTTGTTTTCTGTGTCAGTTAGGTTTAGGGCTCTCATACTAAAGCACTTATGTGTGGTTTTCTGTGTCTGATTGTGTCTTGGGTGTGCCTTGTGTGTGTGTTTCTCTCTGTATGTATGTAGAATGTGTTTCTCTATGAGTAGGTTTATGTATGTATGTTGAATATGTGTTTCCCTCTGAGTTGGTGTATGTATGTTGAATATGTGTTTCTCCATGAGTTGGATGCAGGGTTTCTTTCAGCTATTTCTCTGGGGGCATTGCCCCCCTGGGAAAGTTAAGTGCCCTCCGGAGCTTAACGTGTACAACAATATTACTATTATATATATTTGTTTTAAAAATGTCTAAATTGCCATTTTTAAACAGTTTTAAAAAGATTAGTGTCTGGTGCCTTTAACGGATTATAATTAGTAGAATCTATGAAATATCGCTAATTATTTAATGATCCTTATGTATAAGGCTAATCCTGTTAAAAGCTTACAGTATTCGATCATAACTATCGTACTGGCTGCTCCTGATTATGAGCTGAAGACTTACTTCCCGTTGTTCGCACTTAACGGTTTTTTTTTTTTGTTGTCATTTATTTTTTGCAACTTCACAAATCTAAAGACTTTAATAACACTGTATCAATATCAAGGTCTACAAACAATCTTTACATCAATATCAAGGCCTACAAACTATATTTACATCAATATCAAGGTCTAGAAACTATCTTTACATCAATATCAAGGCCTACACACTATCTTTACATCATATCAAGGTCTGCAAACTATCTTTACATCAATATCAAGGCCTACAATTTTAACAATAGTTCTTGCAGAGTATCAAACATACGCAATATATTATCAAATGATATTTCATGATAAAATCATTAATTTAAAAGTCAGGATAGGTGCTGGCTTGGTTTAGGTCCTACCTCTCTGATAGAACGCAAATGGTCTCTGTCGATGGCTGTCTCTCCGGCAGTGCTGATTTGGTGTACGGAGTGCCACAGGGGTCCGTTTTGGGTCCGGTTCTATTCATAATGTATACCAGACCACTACTCCTCTTGCTCGGGAGGCATGCTGTTGAGAACCAGTCATTTGCAGATGATACACAGCTATACATGCATACCCATCCATCTCTTGTCGATTCCGCTGTCCAGACTTTGCGGGGGTGCATTGATGATGTCAAGTCTTGGATGACACTCAGCAAGTTGAAGCTTAATGATGACAAAACAGAAGCACTCCTCATTTACAATCACAAATCATCCTCTACCTCAACTCTTCCCACCTCATTTCAAGTAGGTAACTCCGACATACAGTTTACACCCTCTGCTAGGAATCTTGGTTATATTCTTTCTAACAACATGTCTCTCGATAAACATATCTCTCACATTTGTCGTTCGGCATACACCGCCATCCGTCAGATCAGCTCCATCCGCCACTACCTGACAGTTAGCGCAACAAAAACTCTAGTCTGTGCTCTTGTTCTCTCTCGTCTTGACTATTGCAACTCACTTCTGTCAGGTTCACCGAAACATTTTATAGAAAAACTGCAGAAAGTTCAAAACTCTGCTGCTAGGCTTGTTCTTAAGGCAAAAAAACGTGATCACGTCACTCCACTACTCCACTCACTACATTGGCTCCCTATACAGGCACGCATTGACTACAAGCTGTCTCTTCTCTGTCACAACTTTTTCTCGGATTCCTGCCCTTCCTATCTAACTGAACTTCTTTCTGTCTATTCACCCCTTCGACAACTTCGCTCCTCCGCAGACTCGCGTATTCTGTCCGTTCCCAAGACACGCACTAAATTATATGGTGAACGATCTTTCTCTTTCTGCGCCCCCAAACAATGGAATTCTTTGCCACTACACATCCGCAATATAACAACCACACAGGCCTTCAAAACTGCACTCAAAACACATCTATTTAAACTATACTACTCTGACTGATTCTCCTCCTATAAACCGATAAACGTACATGGGTTTCCTTGTAAAAATGTCTGGTGTGGGTGGATGAATAGACCTATGGTGTTGTTTTGCTTATATGTTGTTTTTATTTCATTTATGTATTTTATTTTAATATTATGATTATGCCTCTTTGCTATATATGTACAGCGCGGTGAGCCCAGCCCTAGGCCGGGGTACCGCGCTATATAAGACCACTTATTATTATTATTATTATTATTAAGTTAATTATAAATTATGGAGGCTTTAGGCTTTATCAAATAGTTTCATTGGTATAATTTAAATATACTCGATTTCATGAAAGTTGGGTTATTTATATTTGAAATCTCAACAAAAGAAAATATATGCGATATATTTGTTTAATTAATTAAGACTTGAACGGGCGCGTACAAAAAGTGCACATTTCATCATTTATTATATCGCAACTGTTTGTGTTTTCTTGAAATGTGATACTTTTGTAACACATTTCCCTGAACAACAGAGGTTAAAAAAATAATTTGCCTATATATGTTAAATTCCCAACTGCCTTTGTCTTTTTAATATCAGAAAAATTAAACAAACAGTCCACTCTATTCGCACAAATTAAAAAAAAAAAATTTTAAATAAATTTCTAGATGAGAATGTATCAAAAAGTCCAACCCCCCCTCCCCAACACCAGCTCTGAAACGAATTATTTTCAACCCTTAAATAACATCAAAGCTCATTTTGGCGCCCCGGGATGTATGTCCATCTACCACAACTTAGCTACGCATATGGCCACAGCCCACTGGCAACTGGCCCTGCTCACTCAGAAAATATGACTCCCCCCCCCAACCTATTGGGGGGGGGGGAAATGTCCGAAAGAAAGGCTCTTTGGATCTGTGTCTCTATATTGGGCATTTTTGATCCGTCTTTTATGTGTGTCTGTATGTTGGTTGTGTTTCTTTGTTCATAAAATGAAAATCAAATTATAGTGCCTTGCATATTACAAGACGTACAGTGCCTTACATATTACATCATGTTAGAAAGGCGTTCCCACACAGCTGAACGCACTTATAAACCTACGACAACTTAAGTTAATTTTATATTAGATAAGACTGTGTGTACTTGTTGGATGTGTGTTTGATTGTATGTATTGCTGTTGTTCGTCCGTCGAAATCGACTAGGACCATCGAGTCATCCGGTAAAGTGGGAGGGTGGGTTACGGTGAGCTTATAGGTGGCTTGCCAGTCCGATCCGTGCTCGGAATACTCTCTGACACCTTGGGTACAGGTTCTTATCTTTTGATGGCGTCAGGATAAAAGGCCTTTTTTCTCCACCCCCACTCCTCCCCAAAAACTTGATTTTTTAAAAAATATCATTATGAAAGAAGTAGTTTTAAATAAAAGACATAGATTAATTATTTTTTTAAAATAAAACAACACCTTCATATGTTGTATGAACACAACCAGGCCAGGTCAGTCCTTAATGCCTATTAGCATCTCTTCTGTCCTGTTCTCCAATCAAGTGTATAATGGTGAAAAACTTAATTCAGATATGTACCAAAATGTATTTCTGCATTTGTAATTTATCAACAATTTTCTCACTGAGCGCTGTCCCCAAACCCTTCCTACACTTTCCCCACACTTCCCCACACAATCACAATTTGGCGTCCTTGTTTTCACCTCCCATCCACCCCCACCCCAATTTAAAGTGTCACTCCCGACACCCATTTATTTAAAAAGCACTATTACTATCTGTATATGACTGTCAAATATATCTGTATATAACTGCCATATCTATCTGTATATAACTGCCATATACATCTGTATATAACTGCAATATATATCTGTTTATAGCTGCATCTTCAATGTCACAGAACAAGTCATGTCAACGGAGGGTTTGTGCAATCTTCAATGTCACAGAACAAGTCATGTCAACGGAGGGTTTGTGCAATCTTCAATGTCACAGAACAAGTCATGTCAACGGAGGGTTTGTGCAATCTTCAATGTCACAGAACAAGTCATATCAACGGAGGGTTTGTGCAATCTTCAATGTCACAGAACAAGTCATGTCAACGGAGGGTTTGTGCAATCTTCAATGTCACAGAACAAGTCATATCAACAAAAACATCACACACTATTTAAGAAAAATCAATTCACAAGTTTAGAAATTATTTGAACTTTAACAAGAAAATTTCATTAAATACAAAATAGTCTAAGTAATTAATTGAACATGAATGAAACATCAACTAAATTAAACACGCTTGACTGTTTTATGTTTGACATCAACTTAACACGCTTGACTGTTTTATGTTTGACATCAACTTAACACGCTTGACTGTTTTATTTTTGACATCAACTTAACACGCTTGACTGTTTTATGTTTGACATCAACTTAACACGCTTGACTGTTTTATGTTTGACATCAACTTAACACGCTTGACTGTTTTATGTTTGACATCAACTTACTGGCCACAGTCTACAGAAAGTAATGTTGTAAGTTAAAAAAAAAATTGTTCACAACAGTAAATTCATCCAAAGAATAATAGTTTTCCTTGGAGAAAAAATAATAAAAAAAGAAGGAAAAAAATGACATTACATTAGATTTTCCCTAACAATTGTTAGTTTTCCAAGGAGATTGTAAAATATAAAATGAGCTGAGTTTTGTCACATATGTATGTTGAGTATGTGACCCGTCACATAATTTAGTTAGCTTTTTCAAGATACTTTATTCCAAAATTATAATATTCCAATTTTTTTTGAGGAGGTTCACTGCCAGGAATTAGGTTCGATTCCAGTTAGTTGGCCCTATGCCAGGTAGTCGGTTTTATGCCAGCTAGTTGGGTCTATGCCAGGTAATTGGTTCCATGCCAGATAGCTGGTTTAATAATAAGCTAGCGCTAATTGCTACCTTGTTTAAAGTATTAATTAGAACAAAGCCTTCAATGCTCAAGGTCAGTTAACACATTCTTCAATTCTCCAGGTGAGTTAACACATTCTTCAATTGTCCAGGTGAGTTAACACAGCCTTCAATTCTCCAGGTGAGTTAACACAGCCTTCAATTCTCCAGGTGAGTTAACACAGTCTTCAATTCTCCACGTGAGTTAACACAGTCTTCAATTCTCCTGGTGAGTTAACACAGTCTTCAATTCTCCAGGTGAGTTAACACAGTCTTCAATTCTCCAGGTGTGTTAACACAGCCTTCAATTCTCCAGGCGAGTTAACACAGCCTTCAATTCTCCAGGTGAGTTAACACAGCTTTCGTTACTTCAGGTGGGTTGAAGAATAAAAACGAATAAAATGTATAAATTTTATTATTTTTGGAATCATTAGTAACCATTACAGATTGTTTTGTGTTCTATGATAATTGCCATTTAGTGCACATATAAGAAGAAGTCTAGTGGACATTTAGTGCTTAGACAATAAGTCTTATAGGGCATTAGGTGTACAGGCAAGACGTTAGCAATATGGCAACAATTTAAACATAGTCCACAGTAAAGTAAGAGGCCTTTAAGGAACTATCAACTATTGAATTTCTGTTACCTGAGCTGTGATCATGAACTAATTTCTGTTACCTGAGCTGTGATCATGAACTAATTTCTGTTACCTGAGCTGTGATCATGAACTAATTTCTGATTACAAAATCACTGTCCACGCTGAATAAATCGTCCCTCCTCACTGTATAAATAGTGAAATCTCATTGTCTACAATGTATAAATATTGACCTCTCAGGTCTATATTATATAAATAGTGACCTCTCACTGTATACACTGTATAAATAATGACCTATACTGTCTACACTGTATAAATAGTCACATACACTGTCTACTGTATAAATAGTCTCCTCCAAAATGTTACCAATTATCTGCAGCAACAAATTAAAAGATTGAAGACAATTGGGGCAATGTCCAAAAAATACAGATATTTGGATCTTTGGTCAAATGCTGTTCCTTATGAACCATGCATATAGGTCGTTGACCTCGACAGTGCACAATACACCAACGTATGAGATTGGATATTGGATGTGCATTTCTTTGTTGATATCTATGTGCACCAATTTTGCCACTGATGATTATTCAATCTGCCATTAGATGATAGAAATGAATTTTCATCTCTCACCACCATAGCCATGTTCAACTTGATTCCACTCATTGTCATCAAAATAAGTGTTATTAGAAAAGCTTCCATCAACATCACCATTAAGTCCCATTGAATCAACATCACCATTAAGTCCCATTGAATCAACATCACCATTAAGTCCCATTGAATCAGCGTCACCATTAGATCCCATTGAATCATCATCTTGAGGTAACAGACTCAAAGAGGTCTGACTATCTGAGAATGTATGAACGGTCACATCCCGTCTTTGTCGTTGCCTAGACGGTGTTTCCCTCGGCAATCTGACCTCACAGATAAAGGGCAGCTTTTCTTCATAGCAACTGTTGAATCTCCAAACGACGGAGGGGCTTTTCCCCGATTCCCAAATAAGAACAACGCAGGACATGAAGACACCCTTTGGCCCGGTGTATAAACCTTGGATTTCAGCAGGTGACCACCTGGCCATTTTTGGCTGGTCGTATGTAATCAGAGATGTGTTAACGGCCCGTCGAGTGGCCGTCCACCTAATGGAGTTGCCTTCAGCAACGCCTCGGGACAGACCATGGTGCGGGTCATGTGGGTACCTGGCTTTACTGTCGGTGTAGATGAGCCCCGTGTACAGCTTGTGAGGACCATCTGAAACATTTCAAATATTATATTTAGGTATAGTAGAATTATCATATTTAAACATCCAAGACTATGTAACAAAACAAACTGGGACTTTCAGTTACTAGAGTGAAATCTGTAAATAGTGAACCTTGAAATAAGGCGTCCCTGGCAAATCCGCTAACTCACACCTTGGCTTGGTTACACTTTATGTTTATTTTCTCATTTCTGCTCATTTTCCTTGTGTACTTCAACTTTCTTCAAATTATTGTGCATGATCACCCCATAGCTACACCCCTGCATAAAGTCAGCATCTCTGAAAATACCACCATCATTGTTTAGGTCTCAATTTTGTGTGCCATTTCCAGGTTTCAATGTAAAATAATAATAGGATAGTTCCATTTAAGAGCACATGTCAAAAAAAAAATAAATGGGGCTGGGGGTTGAAGCGCTAAAAGATTTGCGGTTAAATGTCGTTGTTGAATTTAAATGTTTTTTACTTTAAAGAGCGATGGTTGCATCTTATAAATATTTTTGGATAATTTAACCATCAACGCACCATTCCGTAAATAAGTTAAACTACGTCCCATCCATAAATTAGTTGAATATTACAATGTCTGGTAATTGAAGTTGGTAAAGCGGCTTCCACTTATAAATTCAATAACGTCCCATCTAATATATATATAAGTTGAGTAACGCAATCAAAAATGTAAAATCCATTCATCTTAAGGATTTGCTTGGGACATAATTATTTGTAAGCACGGGCATCTCTTGGCCGTTGAAAGGCATTACAACTAAATATATGTCTAAAAGGCCCAGCACTCACATATATAACTGAAAGGCCTAACACTAACATACATATCTGAAAGGCCCACCACCCACGTAGATATCTGAAAGACCCAGCACCCTCACACATATCTGAAAGACCCAGCACCCTCATACATATCTGAAAGACCCAGCACCCTCATACATATCTGAAAGGCACAACACTAACATAGGCCTACTTGTCTGAAAGAACCAGCACTCACATACATATCTGAAAGGCTCATCAACCACATAAATATCTGAAAGGCACAGCACCCACATACATTTCTGAAAGAACTAGCACCCTCATACATATCTGAAAGGCACAGCACCCACATACATTTCTGAAAGAACTAGCACCCTCATACATATCTGAAAGGCACAGCACCCACATACATTTCTGAAAGATGTAGCACCCTCATACATATCTGAAAGGCACAGCACCCACATACATTTCTGAAAGATGTAGCACCCTCATACATATCTGAAAGATGTAGCACCCACATACATTTCTGAAAGATGTAGCACCCACATACATTTCTGAAAGATGTAGCACCCACATACATTTCTGAAAGATGTAGCACCCTCATACATATCTGAAAGGCTCATCAACCACATACATATCTGAAAGATGTAGCACCCACATACATTTCTGAAAGATGTAGCACCCACATACATTTCTGAAAGATGTAGCATACACATACATTTCTGAAAGATGTAGCAGCCACATACATTTCTGAAAGATGTAGCACCCTCATACATATCTGAAAGGCACAGCACCCACATACATATCTGAAAGGCACAGCACCCACATACATATCTGAAAGGCACAGCACCCTCATACATATCTGAAAGATGTAGCACCCACATACATTTCTGAAAGATGTAGCACCCACATACATTTCTTAAAGATGTAGCACCCACATACATTTCTGAAAGATGTAGCACCCACATACATTTCTGAAAGATGTAGCACCCACATACATTTCTGAAAGATGTAGCACCCTCATACATATCTGAAAGGCACAGCACCCACATACATATCTGAAAGGCACAGCACCCACATACATTTCTGAAAGATGTAGCACCCACATACATATCTGAAAGGCACAGCACCCACATACATATCTGAAAGGCACATCACCCACATACATATCTGAAAGATGTAGCACACACATACATATCTGAAAGGCACAGCACCCACATACATATCTTAAAGGCACAGCACCCACATACATATCTGAAAGATGTAGCACCCACATACATATCTGAAATGCACAGCACCCACATACATATCTGAAAGGCACAGCACCCACATACATTTCTGAAAGATGTAACACCCACATACATATCTGAAAGGCACAGCACCCACATACATATCTGAAAGGCACAGCACCCACATACATATCTGAAAGATGTTGCACCCACATACATATCTGAAAGGCACAGCACCCACATACATATCTGAAAGGCACAGCACCCTCATACATATCTGAAAGATGTAGCACCCACATACATATCTGAAAGGCACAGCACCCACATACATATCTGAAAGGCACAGCACCCACATACATATCTGAAAGGAACAGCACCCACATACATATCTGAAAAGCACAGCACCCACATACATATCTGAAAGGCACAGCACCCACATACATATCTGAAA
>CAXITT010000589.1:288820-300988 GCA_964033795.1 Lymnaea stagnalis | reverse complement strand
CACTTACAAGTTCCCTCCCCCCCCCCCCCCCCCCCCCCCCCCCGGAGCAAGTCATGTGCACCTTCGGATCACTTAAAAGTTCTCTCACCCCCCCCCCCTCGCCGAGAAAGATGTAAATAACAAAAGATGAAAATATATTTGATAAAACCTGGCATGCCTTGTAATTTAAAGAAAAAAATATTTAAAAAGATGAGTGACTTGTGTCTTTAACAAATTACAGCTAGGGGGGCCTATGCAATATCGCTACCCTCGCTTTATTGGATGATCTGTACATTTAAGGCTTTTCAATCTTGTTAAAGAAATAATATTTTATTATAAATACTTTACTGTTTTGAAAATGGCCGGCTGTCGTTTCTAGATCGAAAGCTTATTTTCTGTTGTTCGCATTTATCAGTATTTTTGTTATCTTTTGTTGCAACTTCACAAGTTTAAATACTTTGATCACACGGTATTTAAACGATCATTAAATCAATATAAAGGTCTAAAGTATCAAACATATGCAATCAGTTTTCAAATGATATTTCATCATAAAAGCATGATTTTTTAAGTATGGATAGGTGTTAGTTATAAATGTTACGATGGCGTCATGCTATAAAATAATAGGCATTTGTTTAATTTCAAATGTACTTGATTCCATGGATGTTGAGCTAGATGGAATGAAAATGTAAGAATTAAGAATTTAAAGGAATATATTAAATAGTGCACATTGCATCGATTATTATTAAATCAAAAGCGTTTTTTTTTGTTTTTTTTAAATGCGCTACTTTTTCAGAAAAAAAGTTTTATTTAAAAAAACTAGTTCAACAAAAAATACTTATCCCATATTTGTAAACTCCCCATTGCTTTTCTCTTCTTAATATCAGAGGAATAAACTATGTGCGCGAGTTATTATCACTCATTAATTTTTTTTTTTTTTTATATTTGAGAATCCTGTAGAAAGTTTTAAACCAAAAGTTTTTGTTACTTAACATTTCGACCATCATGCCAATGCCATTTTTTGGTTCCACCTTTAGAAAAAAAAAAATCCTAAATCGTCATTTTAAAATAGGTACATTCCTTTGATTTGATAAAAAGGTTTAAAAAAATGTTAATCATATCGAGGAGGCAGTTTGTAACTATCTAAAGAAAGTTTTAAAAGTTTGACATTCCAAATAAACATTTCAATGCATTAAATATTGAGAGATTTACTTTTATTATTCAAACACTCCCTCAGATAAAAATAACAAATTAAGTAATGTATAATATCTTTTGTAAATATCGCATGTCTTCTTAGCATATTATAATTAAATCGCTGTTTTTGTCATTTGCATTCTCTACGCAAAGTGATGTTGGCAGTGCTTTTGTGACGTAAACCTTTTTTTTGCAATAAATTGTTTAAGAAAATAATTCATTCATTACTTAACTTAATTCATCGATTAACTTAACCCACAAAAATTTCAAATACCAAAATTAAAGCCACATTACCATTTAGAAAAAAACAACTTTATAACACAAGCAGGTCAAGCAGAGTGATCCCTCCAATTTTCGCCCCATCCCCCTCCCACGGGCCACTTTTCGGATTACGCCTTCCCACACCTTGCAATCAAAGTTGATAATTAAAAATGTGTCCACATCAAAACTTAAAGCCCCAACAATATCCGTGGGCCTCTGAATGACCAGGGGTTTGCGTGGTCAACACGATGCCTCTGGGATTAAATGACATCTACAATTTGAATATGCCCGGCAGTATTCGGCACCCTCAATTTCAGCTCTCCAATTACCGCCGGTCGACCAGTGTGACAGCACGGTATTGCATCTAAGCTCGTGCCAAATGATTATCATGGGGCTTGAAAAAAATGGAGGGTATTCAATTTATGTATGGCACTGGGTCCAATAATGCCCGCCTTGGACTCTTAAAAAATTCCTTCCCCTGATCAAAAAGTCTAATAGAAATGAGGTCTTCTCTAAAATGTACATCTTGATTTTGACATAATCATAACTTTTCTGTGGAGTTAGCTCCCGAGACTGTTATTGCCCTAAAGAGCCATCGGCGCTCTTGTTTTTTGCCCTACTTCCTAATGAAAATGATCGTCAATTTTGGTTCCGATAGATGCACTGCTTAGTGGCGTAGCTGGTGTTACTGCTGCTCTGGGTGGGCCATCATTTTGTTCACGCTCCTCCTTGTCATGATGTCAACTCTGCAGTTGCCTAAAATGCCGTCAACTCTGCAGTTTCCGAAAATGCCGTCAACTCTGCAGTTTCCGAAAATCCCGCCCCTTCATATTATGAAAAAGTGATACCTGGTCGGACCATCACACCTGTCGTCCCCCCCCCCCTGTACGTCACTGGCACAAAATTCCCTTTTACACCCCCTTCAACTCTGAAATTCATTTTTTGCACCCAATAAATACCACCAAGGCCCATCCGTCAACTCTGCAGTTTCCGAAAATGCCGTCAACTCTGCAGTTTCCGAAAATCCCGCCCCTTCATATTATGAAAAAGTGATACCTGGTCGGACCATCACACCTGTCGTCCCCCCCCCCTGTACGTCACTGGCACAAAATTCCCTTTTACACCCCCTTCAACTCTGAAATTCATTTTTTGCACCCAATAAATACCACCAAGGCCCATTTTGGTTGCCCCACCAGTCTGTATCCTCTGCCCCCTTTAGCTAAGTCGATGTCACTAACAGTGCCCAACAGAAGATTTGAATTACACCCCCCCACCCCCCTTCCCCCGTCACACTGAGAAAGTATTTTCAATGAAACACTGCTTATATATTTGACTGGTACAACAGCCACTTGTGTCTCTGCTGACCTGCGCATAATAAGTTAAATAAGGTATCTGGATTCCTTATTAAATGTGTGGCCATAGTGCTAGATATTTACCTATATTATACAATGTGTGACCTTTTACCAGAATATTTACCTATATTATAAAAATGGTGACCATATCGCCAGATATTTACCTATATTATAAAAATGGTGACCATATCGCCAGATATTTACCTATATTATAAAAATGATAACCATATCGCCAGATATTTACCTATATTATAAAAATGGTGATCATTTCGCCAGATATTTACCTATATTATAAAAATAGTGACCATATCGCCAGATATTTACCTATATTATAAAAATGATAACCATATCGCCAGATATTTACCTATATTATAAAAATGGTGATCATTTCGCCAGATATTTACCTATATTATAAAAATAGTGACCATATCGCCAGATATTTACCTATATTATAAAAATGGTGACCATATCGCCAGATATTTACCTATATTATAAAAATGGTGACCATATCGCCAGATATTTACCTATATTATAAAAATAGTGACCATATCGCCAGATATTTACCTATATTATAATAATGGTGACCATATCGCCAGATATTTACCTATATTATAAAAATTCTTCTTGAAATGGTTATAGACAAACTGTTCCTGTTTCTTGTTGTCAATGGTAACGAGGTTAGCCCCGTGCTCATTGCAATAGTCTTTAGCATCTCCCCAGTCACCTCGTTTCTTGTTGGACATCATGAAGAGATAGCAGTAATTCCTAGAGCGAATAAAGCCAGTTGGACATTGAACTTTTCTATGCAACTCTGGGAGGAATAAACAACAAACATAAAAAAAAGGGTTTTATTTTAAAATTTTAGATAATTCCTTTTCTCTTTATTTTTAAAATTATGTTGCATCAAATAATTCATTGTCATAAAATGGATTCCATATAAAATAGGTTATTGTATTCTTAATAATGGTTTCCATATGAAATACGTTTAAAAAAAAATAAGTGGTTCTATATTAAACAACTGATCTTCGATTTCCATAAGATCTCGTCAATTCTTGGAATGTGTGGTCAAGTTTCACGATGTTTGATTAAGCCTGGAGATGTGTGGTAAAGTCTAGGTACAGTGCAGTACGGGGTGGTCCAGAGCGGTCGGTCACGAGATATGGCTCCATAAAGTCACGAGATTTGGCTGGGTACAGTTACGAGATATGGCGGGAGGGGGGGTGCCGTTAAAAGCTTAGGGATGTCAGGATATTAACTGCGATGGTATATAATTGTTAGCACTCATTTCCATGTAAAGGCTTAGGGCTGCCAGAATGTTAACTTCGATGGTATACAATTATTAGCCCTCACATCGTATGTTAAAAGCTTAGGGATGTCAGAATGTTAACTTCGATGGTTTACAATTGTTACACCTCATATCGTATGTTAAAAGCTTAGGGCTGCCAGAATGTTAACTTTGATGGCATACAATTACTAGCCCTCACATCGTATGTTAAAAGCTTAGGGATGTTAGAATATTAACTGCGATGGTATATAATTGTTAGCACTCATTTCCATGTGGTAAAGGCTTAGGGCTGCCAGAATGTTAACTTCGAAGGTATACAATTATTAGCCCTCACATCGTATGTTAAAAGCTTAGGGATGTCAGAATATTAACTGCGATGGTATATTATAATTGTTAGCACTCATTTCCATGTGGTAAAGGCTTAGGGCTGCCAAAATGTTAACTTTGATGGTATACAATTGTTAGCAATCATGTCCATGCGTTAAAAGCTTATGGCTGCCACAATGTTAACATCAAGGGTAAAATAACTCAAGCAAGTGTTTGCTATACGATAAGCGGGTTTATAAATGGTGTTTGTTCTTCGCACGCGAATAGACTAAGTAGAGTATTAGCCTTGACTTGAGCTGTATTTTGTTTAAAGTGAGGGGGTGCTGCTAAAGATATAAGTCTCACTCTCTCGTCCTTGCTATTTTTTCATGGGAAAGACTTAGTTAAGACGACTGAACAAAGACCAGGATGGAACAGATGACTAGAAGTGTGTGTGTTTGTTTCACTGTGCTCTTTATACGTTCTACGTCACTGGTGCTGTCCGAATTTACATTGTGTTAATGTCATACCGCCTACAGGACTCCATCTAAGAGTTTGCCTTCGCTTAGATCAGTTGCAATCCATGGTTAGTGAGTTCGTGAACCTGGCGTGCTGGTGATGTCTTTGTTTGTCTTAGCTTTGTCTGGGGATTGAACGCCAGTCCCAAAGCTTGGGATGGACACATTTTAGACCACTAGCCTGGGATTGACACATTTTAATCCACTAGCCTGGGATTGATACATTTTAATCCACTAGCCTGGGATTGACACATTTTAATCCACTAGCCTGGGATTGACACATTTTAGACCACTAGCCTGGGATTGATACATTTTAATCCACTAGACTGGGATTGACACATTTTAGACCACTAGCATGGGATTGACATATTTTGGACCACTTGGGATTGACACATTTGAGACCGCTCGGCCACTGTTAAATAGTTGCGATGACACAAACAAAAGTCTACTTCTAATACAGTTTTTTTTATAGCTTGTGGTGCCACGGACTTATTTCCCATTCAACGGTCCCTTTTTGATTAAAAATTTATAAAAATTATAGACGAAATGCAGCTTAAGGAACCCCTGACACTCTTACAAAGACGACACCCACCCCAAAAAAACCCAACAAAAAACACAAAGCAAACAAACAAAAAACAGACCATAACTCCTTGACCATAACTCCTTGACCATAAAGTGAACAAACCATGATCTAATAAAATGGCCAACACCCACCGGGCTGTGGAGCTACATGCGGTTCTTTGAAGGAGATCTATGGAACAAAAATATTGCTAATTTCTTTAGAAATATAATTGAGGAAAATGGCTGCTCAAACTAGACTAATTCATTAACCTCTGATTTAACGTAAAATAATTTGACAAGTAAAACGATCAAGGCAAATATTCTTCTTTTTATTTGCCTTTTTTCAACTCCCAATGGATCATAAATTCCATCACTCCAAGTGGATCATGAATGCCATCACTCCAGTGGATCATAAATGCCATCACTCCCAGTGGATCATAAATGCCATCACTCCAATGGATCATACATGCCATCACTCCCAGTCGATCATAAATGCCATCGCTCCAATCGATCATAAATGCACTCACTCCCAGTGGATCATAAATGCCATCACTCCAATGGATCATAAATGCCATCACTCCCAGTGGATCATAAATGCCATCACTCCCAGTGGATCATAATTGCCAACACTCCCAGTGGATCATAAATGCCATCACTCCCAGTGGATCATAAATGCCATTACTCCCAGTGGATCATACATGCTATTAAGAATTCATTTCAAAGCCATTCCGTATCTAGCCATACTCTCTAACTATTTCAAATTCTTGCAAATATTTAAAAATCTGCTCAACATCTTTTTGCCAGGTGTTTTGGAACATTCTCATCCTCTCAATCCTGGAGAGTTCTATATCAGTGATTGTCTTGTTATATTTGCCATGGGCTTTCTCATGGTATGATCTATCCATCTTCACTTTTTCCCCCAGATTTCTTGCTACACTGGGATTTGGGATGTTAGTTTACTTCTGTGTTGGGGATTTTGTTGCACCACTTGATGCTGAGACTTTTGTTGCACCACTTGATGCTGAGACTTTTGTTGCACCACTTGATGCTGAGACTTTTGTTGCACCACTTGATGCTGAGACTTTTGTTGCACCACTTGATGCTGAGACTTTTGTTGCACCACTTGATGCTGAGACTTTTGTTGCACCACTTGATGCTGAGACTTTTGTTGCACCACTTGATGCTGAGACTTTTGTTGCACCACTTGATGCTGAGACTTTTGTTGCACCACTTGATGCTGCGACTTTTGTTGCACCACTTGATGCTGAGACTTTTGTTGCACCACTTGATGCTGAGACTTTTGTTGCACCACTTGATGCTGAGACTTTTTTTGCACCACTTGATGCTGAGACTTTTGTTGCACTACTTGATGCTGAGACTTTTGTTGCACCACTTGATGCTGAGACTTTTGTTGCACCACTTGATGCTGAGACTGTTGTTGCACTACTTGATGCTGAGACTTTTGTTGCACCACTTGATGCTGAGAATTTTGTTTCACCATATGATGTTCAGTATTTTTTTTTCATTATTTGATGTTAGATATTTTCAAAGGTTTGAAGTCATAAGTCAAATTTTACTTTGAGTTAAACGTAAATTTTAAAACATAAAGAAACTATGATTTATTGGATGCTCGTTTACCGTCAGAATTTTTAAATTATTTTTTTTACTAAATCTTAAATTATAAAAACTTAATGAGAACTTATATTTACAAAAAAGTGTTCCATATTAAAGATAACGACCACTAAGTGTTGCTCCCAAAGTGAACACACAAAAAAAAAAAATAAGAAAAAAAACCCAGAGTAGACTGATCATTGTTCACCAGAAATTTGTATGAAAGAGATTTGTAAGAAAGAAATTTGTAAGAAAGAAATTTATAAGAAAGAAATGCATAAGAAAGTAATTAGTAAGAAAGGACTTATCAGAAAGGAATTTACAAGAAAGAAATTTGTAAGAAAGAAATTTATAAGAAAGACATTTGTAAGAAAGAAATTTATAAGAAAGAAATTTGTAAGAAAGAAATTTATAAGACATAAGTTTTACAAGACAGATATTGGAAGAATTAAATTTGTAAGAAAGAAATTTGTAAGAAAGACTTTGGGAGAAAAAAATTTGTAAGAAAGAAATTTGTCAGAAAGAACTTGGAAGAAAGAAATTTCTAAAAAAGAAATTTATAAAAAAGAAATTTATAAGGAAGAAATTGGAAGAAAGAAATTTATAAGAAAGAAATTGGGAGAAAGAAAGTCATAAGAAAGAAATTTATAAGTAAGAAATTGGAAGAAAGAAATTCATAAGGAATAATTTTGTAATAAATACATTTACTTAGACAAAGTTTGTTCTACGGAAGTTTTTCCCCATGGAAATTTGTTCGAAATTTCAGTAATCTGGTAGTACTGAAATAGCTGGCTACCTGGTCAAAAATACGGCGGTACTGGAACAGCTGGCTACCCGGTCATTAACCTGGTTCTACTGAAATAGCTTGCTACCCGGTCATTAATCTGGTTCTACTGAAATAGCTTGCTACCCGGTCATTAATCTGGTTCTACTGAAATAACTGGCTACCCAGTCAGTACTCTGGTGCTACTGAAATAGCTGGCTACCCAGTCAGTAATCTGGTGGTAATGAAATAGCTTGCTACCCGGTCAGTACTCTGGTGCTACTTAAATAGCTGGCTACCCAGTCAGTAATCTGGCGGTAATGAAATAGCTTGCTACTCAGTCAGTACTCTGGTTTTACTGAAATAGCTGGCTACCCAGTCAGTAATCTGGCGGTAATGAAATAGCTTGCTACTCAGTCAGTACTCTGGTGCAACTGAAATAGCTTGCTACCCAGTCAGTAATCTGGCGGTAATGAAATAGCTTGCTACTCAGTCAGTACTCTGGTTTTACTGAAATAGCTGGCTACCCAGTCAGTAATCTGGCGGTAATGAAATAGCTTGCTACCCGGTCAGTAATCTGTTACTACTAAAATACCTGGCTACCATATTTTTTTTGTTTGCCACTAGGCAGTGTTTCTATTGTCATGGATGCAAATAAGTTGTCTACCCTGATCTGGCTGAGGTAAATGGCATTTTTGTATAGTTCTGATTCTGCAATTCTTTCCATTTAACAGCCAAATATTAAATGGTATTCAAGTAGCCACCAAGCATTAAATGGTATTAAATAGCCACCAACTATTAAATGGTATTCAAGTAGCCACCAAGCATTAAATGGTATTAAATAGCCACCAACTATTAAATGGTATTCAAGTAGCCACCAAATATTAAATGGTATTCAAGTAGCCACCACCCTAACCCCATAAACTAAATAACCGGCTGTTGCAATATTTTAATGACACAATTAAATTGTATAATTAGAAACATTGGGTATGATATAGCATTGCCCAGTTCAGTAGCCTAGAACATTTTTGTCTACGGACTTGGGAAAAGTGGGCACCAGGTGCCATTGTCATTGGGCGCAAACATCGGGATTATTTTTCTAAAGTATCTCTATGAACATAGACTTTTTTTTCGATAGGATGTCTCAATACACGGTGACCCCACTTTAGGAGACAAAAAAACATTTTTAAAAGTATCTTTATGAACATAGACTTTTTTTTCGATAGGATGTCCCAATACACGGTGCCCCCCCTTTAGGAAACAAAAAAACAACAACAACATAACCCCCCCCCCCCCCAAAATCCAATTGTATAAAGTTAAACACAGACTCACATGTTTAGAAGAATTTTATCAATTTTAAAAGTGCGTTTGACCAGTGGTTTCTTAGTTGAACTATGCTGCAATATTGGTGTAGATGGATATATTTCAAGGAAACATCTACTAAAGCAAACAAGTTGAGAACCCCCATACTAAAAATGTTAAGGATCCCTGTACTAAAAATTAGCTCTAAATCTTAAGTACCTCTTACAACCAAATGTCAGTCAACCTTTGACCTTGACCCACTTATACGACTCGTCATTGAGCACCAAGCGGTCCTCTTGACTATTTCCCTATGTACAAAATGCACACAAATTCCCAAATAATAGAATTAAAGACGTTAGGGTCATACTTCCACCTAACCCTAACACTATTCAATAACCAATACCGATAATGTTATACTTCCACCTAAGCTAAAACTAACCAAAAAATAATAGAATTAAAGACTTTGGTTTTTATAATGAATCAAACATCCTTTACCCATGCGGATGACTATAATAAGTGTCAATTAAAATGTCAAATTAATTTATAAGAGACGGTTATTCTCTAATAGTAATCTCCCTTGAAATTTCCGTTTTGTCATTCAGATGAATTTATTTTTAACTCTCATATTATTCGGACAAACATAAAACGGGTTGGGGGAGGGGGTGGGAATGGGGGCGCGAAACGGGGACACGTTAAAAAAAATCAAACATCAAAACAAAAAATTAAATTGAATGGCGTAAAGTTGAAGAGAAAACCAAAGTTAGTGTAAACTATAAATAGAATGAACAGGTTTAAATGTTAAAAGTGAAATAGAATTTGTGAATTGCTATGTCGTTGGCCAGAGATTTGGGGGCGGGGGACTTTTGGTAAGGAAAGAATGTGATGGTAATCAAAGGAAGGGCCAATGATGGGAGGATGGTGACTAAAGAGTGTGATGGTAATCAAAGGAAGGGCCAATGATCGGAGGATGGTGACTAAAGAGTGTGATGGTAATCAAAGGAAGGGCCAATGATGGTGAGGATGGTGACTAAAGAGTGTGGTGGTAATCAAAGGAAGGGTCAATGATGGGAGGATGGTGACTAAAGAGTGTGGTGGTTATCAAAGGAAGGGCCAATGATGGGAGGATGGTGACTAAAGAGTGTGGTGGTAATCAAAGGAAGGGTCAATGATGGGAGGATGGTGACTAAAGAGTGTGATGGTAATCAAAGGAAGGGCCAATGATGGGAGGATGGTGACTAAAGAGTGTGATGGTAATCAAAGGAAGGGCCAATGATGGGAGGATGGTGACTAAAGAGTGTGATGGTAATCAAAGGAAGGGCCAATGATGGGAGGATGGTGACTAAAGAGTGTGATGGTAATCAAAGGAAGGGCCAATGATGGGAGGATGGTGACTAAAGAGTGTGATGGTAATCAAAGGAAGGGCCAATGATGGGAGGATGGTGACTAAAGAGTGTGATGGTAATCAAAGGAAGGGCCAATGATGGGAGGATGGTGACTAAAGAGTGTGATGGTAATCAAAGGAAGGGCCAATGATGGGAGGATGGTGACTAAAGAGTGTGATGGTAATCAAAGGAAGGGCCAATGATGGGAGGATGGTGACTAAAGAGTGTGATGGTAATCAAAGGAAGGGCCAATGATGGGAGGATGGTGACTAAAGAGTGTGATGGTAATCAAAGGAAGGGCCAATGATGGGAGGATGGTGACTAAAGAGTGTGATGGTAATCAAAGGAAGGGCCAATGATGGGAGGATGGTGACTAAAGAGTGTGATGGTAATCAAAGGAAGGGCCAGTGATGGGAGGATGGTGACTAAAGAATGTGATGGTAATCAAAGGAAGGGCCAATGATTGGAGGATGGTGACTAAAGAGTGTGATGGTAATCAAAGGAAGGGCCAATGATGGGAGGAAGGTGACTAAAGAGTGGGATGTTAATCAAAGGAAGGGCCAATGATGGGAGGATGGTGACTAAAGAGTGTGATGGTAATTAAAGGAAGGGCCAGTGATGGGAGGATGGTGACTAAAAAGTGTGGTGGTAATCAAAGGAAGGACCAGTGATGGGAGGATGGTGACTAAAGAGTGTGGCGGTAATCAAAGGAAGGACCAGTGATAGGAGGATGGTGACTAAAGAGTGTGATGGTAATCAAAAAAAGGGCCAATGATGGGAGGATGGTGACTAAAGAGTGTGGTGGTAATCAAAGGAAGGGCCAGTGATGGGAGGATGGTGACTAAAGAGTGTGGTGGTAATCAAAGGAAGGGCCAATGATGGGAGGATGGTGACTAAAGAGTGTGGTGGTAATCAAAGGAAGGGCCAGTGATGGGAGGATGGTGACTAAAGAAAGTGGTGGTAATCAAAGTAAGGGCCAGTGATGGGAGGATGGTGACTAAAGAGTGTGGTGGTAATACAAAGGAAGGGCCAGTGATGGGAGAATGGTGACTAAAGAGTGTGATGGTAATCAAAAGAAAGGGCCAGTGATGGGAGGATGGTGACTAAAGAGTGTGATGGTAATAAAAGGAAGGGCTAGTGATGGGAAGATGGTGACTAAAGAGTGTGGTGGTAATCAAAGGAAGGGCCAGTGATGGGAGGATGGTGACTAAAAAGTGTGGTGATAATCAAAGGAAGGGCCAGTGATGGGAGGATGGTGACTAAAGAGTGTGGTGGTAATCAAAGGAAGGGCCAGTGATGGGAGGATGGTGACTAAAGAATGTGGTGGTAATCAAAGTAAGGGCCAGTGATGGGAGGATGGTGACTACAGAGTGTGATGGTAATCAAAGGAAGGGCCAGTGATGGGAGGATGGTGACTAAAGAGTGTGGTGGTAATCAAAGGAAGGGCCAATGATGGGAGGATGGTGACTAAAGAATGTGATGGTAATCAAAGGAAGGGCCAGTGATGGGAGGATGGTTACTAAAGAGTGTGAGGGTAATCAAAGGAAGGGCCAATGATGGGAGGATTGTGACTAAAGAGTGTGATGGTAATCAAAGGAAGGGCCATTGATGGGAGGAGGGTGACTAAAGAGTGTGGTGGTAATCAAAGGAAGGGCCA